>JAMZRA010000008.1:9073893-9085994 GCA_024499935.1 Tyrophagus putrescentiae
TAAATTCTCGTTATCATTTTTTTATGTCGTGAAGGAGATTGCCAGACCACTCGATCTGGATTGGCGCGAGCACGTTTTCTCCGAGTTGCCCCTACTTCCTGACGAGTGACGAGTCATACTGCGAGTCAGCACTAGCTCCCTGACTGCGCACCGAGCACACGTCCTTGTGAGCCTGTCATTGTATTTTACTATTATTAAAATTTTTTTGTTGTACCCTGCTTGTCCCTGGGCCTCGTGAAGAAGCCCCTGTGACCGATTTCAATTACCGCCTGAAGCCGTGAAGACTACGGGCCGATTTACGCGTCGCACTGCTGCCGCTGATCTACGTCACGTTATCAGCACGACCGGACCGAACCGACGCCTCGACATGACTGACAAGACCGAGGAAGTGAAGCCCGCTGGCGACGACGTCAGTCCGAAGGATCTGCCCACTGATGAACTCGAGAAGGAACGCACTCGAGTCTGGAGCGAAATCCGATCTGCTCATCGCCAGGCGATTCGGAAGCGATTCACTGGGATTTCGACTGAACAATGCGACAAGTGGACGGACTACTTAGCCGAGGCCGACGAGCTGATTGGCGACACAGAGTCCAACGAGTACCTGGCTATCATCACTGATATAGAAGAGCGTCTGGCCGAGTTCACTGCCAGCCTTCGATCCCGGCTCTGGCGAATGCTTCGTCTAAAGTTACGATCAAACCCCTGTTAGTCAGCACGCCGCTGTGACGACGTCGGTGAACAACCCCGGGCCGGTTGTAGCGGTTAATACTCACCTGGTAAAGCGAGGAAAGATAATGCTGGAGAAGTTCAACCTGAAGCCTTGGTTCAAGTACCTCCAGCACTCATTGAAAAGCTGTGTGCTGAGGAGGCTATCCAAGTGCAGCTCGATGATGACGACCCGAGGAACAATGAGGCGTACCTGGCGATCATGGAGTCGGTGCCTGAAGAGCTCCAAGGACCGATTCGCGATCTGTACAATGCCTACGATATGGTCGAAGCCCTGCGAAAGAAGTACGAGAAACCTGACTTCTTTGAGCAAGAGGAAATCACCCAGCAGCTGCTGGCCATGAAGCTCTCAAAGACGGACGAGTCGTCGGTGGACAAGCACGTGAAGGAGGTAGAGAAAAAACTAGGACATCTGAAGAATGCCGGTGTTGTTCTCGATGATAGCAAGCGAGGATACTACCTGGCCAAGACGCTGCCTGATGATGATTCGCTTGGTCCCAAGGCCGGATGGGACTCGGTCAAATATGCCTGATGCACCAGAACATGCCGTTTGAGCGATCGGTCGACACGGTCAAGAAGCATTCCAAGGAGATGCGCACTTTGGAGAGTGATGCCTCCAGTGCCTTCTCGACTCGCAAACCGCAGCCGCTGGGCCAGCCTGCTAAGAACCGCTGGATCTATTGCTTCAACTGCTGGGAGGAAACCAAGACTCACAGCAAAGTGGACTGTCCAAATCCTCGGCGTGAAAAACCGGCTCACATCACGGATCGCTACCCGCCCCGTCGTTTTGCCAAGTCGGGCGAAAGCCCTGTTGATTCGACCGGTAATAATAAAAGTTCCTCTGCTTACTCGAGTGTCCCCCTAACTAGACGATCTGAGACCGCCATCCTCGACTCGGGTGCGTCTGGTCATCACTCGAAGAATGAGAACAACCTGATGAACACCACCGACTCGACTGAACCCGGCGTGCTCACCGCTGATGGCAAGCTGTGTCCAGTTCGAGGTGTCGGTGAGATGACTCTGCAAACTAAAGCCGGCCAAGTGACTCTGTCGGGAGTGAAGTTGACTCCAGATTTCGATGTCAACCTCATCTCCGTATCTCAGCTCACCGACCAAGGCCACAAGGTACTCTTTGAGAAGGAGGTGGCCGAAGTCTACCGCAACGAAGACCTACTTGTGATCAAATTGGGCGCACCAAAGATCGTTGCTCAGCGAGTGAATGATCTCTATGAATGCCCCGTGAAGAGTTTGTTTACCAATTCTCTGGCTGCAGCGGTCCCGGCTACGCATTCTAGCCTCGGTCACCCGGGTAAGACACGTACCCGAGAACTGAACGCCTTGTACCCGAATCTCCAGCTTACCTCGCCGGACAACTGTGATACCTGCTTGATGGCAAAGCCGCGTCAGCGCCCGTATCCGATCGCCAAAGAGACCGATGTTGACCCGCTGGAATTGATTCATCTAGACATCTGCGAGGCCAAGCAGGTGGGCCTCAACAGCTATCGCTACGCCCTTGTCCTCCTCGACGAGAAGACCAAGTACCTCGAGGTTGCACTCCTTCGAGACAAGTCATCGACCACGACCTGAATGCATTTGCCGACTTCAAAGGACGCCTGGAGAAGCTGACCGGTCGAGTCGTCAAGAAAGTACGCTCGGACAATGGCCGAGAATTCCTTGGCGCTTTCAGGCAGCACCTCGACCAGCAGTTTATCAAGCACCAGACGACTGTACCGCACTGCCACCAAATGAATGGCTCAGCCGAACGAGTCATCTTGACGCTGATCGACAAGACGCGCTGCCTGCTGTACGAAAGCGGCATGCCGTCGTTCTACTGGCCGCTCGCTATCAAAACCGCTGCCTACCTGTACAACCTCACCCCTCACGCTGCCCTCCAAGGTCTGTCGCCCTTCAAGTGTCTGTTCCCACGCGAGAAGAGCATCCTTGAGCGAGGAGGACGGTTGTACACCTTCGGATCAGAGGCGTACAAGAAGCTCCACCAGGAGGAGCAGAACATTGCTCGACAGAATAAATTCGATGTTCCCTGTGAAAAGTTCGTCTTTGTAGGATTCGACGACCTCGACAACGATGTCTACCTGCTGATGAACCGATCGACTCGCAAGGTGGTGCGAGAGAGAAACGTGAAGATAGTAGACGGACGCTTTCCCTTCAAGGAGAAGGTGACGGAGAGTAGTCAACCGGAAGAGCAGCCTGCAGAATCAGTCCTGGAAGAGGACTTCTTTGTTGTTTACTCGCCAGTTGCCTCACCGTCTGGGGGTGTTGCCGCCGACAACAACACCTCGCCACAGTCTCCATCAGCACCCGAGAATTCAGTCGAAGAGGACCCTCCCGTCGATGAAGTGGAGTCCACGGTCGGGGGTGCTCAGTCTGGAGAAGAGCTAGAAGAGTCGGAACCGGAAGAGGAGCCCGATGCTCCACCGGTGGATGATCGACCACTGCCGCGGCGAAGTGAGAGAACTCGACGACCGATCATTCGACTGGACTATGGCCACAACTTCGAACAATGCGAGCGCTCGGCGTACTATGTCGGCTCGCCTGACGCACTGATCGGCGCCGTTTTCGCCGCGAGACCAAGCACCTATGAGGAGGCGATGAAATCCAAAGAGGCTGCCCAGTGGAGTGAAGCCATCAAGGAGCAGATGAAGGAAATCGAAAGGTGCAACACGTTTACGGTGACTGACTACGACGCCTCACGAAAAGTCATCACCTGTCGTTGGGTCTTTACGACCAAGGGAAAGGAAGACTCCAAGGTGTTCAAGGCTCGATTGGTCGCACGTGGCTTTCAGCAGAAGTACGGTGTTGACTTCTGGGAGACGTACTCCCCCACCGTCTCGCTGACCACTATCCGCACCTTCCTCACACTGGCCAAGTCGAACGGCATGCACATACATCAGATGGATGTTGTGGCTGCCTTCCTAAACGGAGACCTGGACACGCCCGTCTACGTGAAACCTCCTCCCCCATACGATGACCCCACTCACTATGGCTCTTGACAAAGTCTCTTTACGGTCTAAAGCAAGCGCCCAGGTGCTGGGCGAAAAAGCTCGGCGAAGTCCTCGCCTCAATCGGATTCTCCCAGGCCCACTCTGACCGTTGTCTGTACGTACGAAAGACCGACACTGAGGTGTCGCTGATACTTGTCTACGTCGATGATCTCCTGCTGGCCACAAAAGACCTCGATACGATGGAAAAGTACAAGAGTGCACTCAAGGCAAAGATGAAGATGAAGGATCTCGGAAAGATCAGCACTTTCTTGGGAATGCACTTTGAGGACTCCCGAGAAGGTGACTGGCTCGAAGTGAATCAACGGGATGCCATCGAGGAGCTGGTCACGAAGTACAAAGTGAGCACCGACGTGACCGAAAAAAACAAGAAGCTGCCGCACCTGGACACGATTGATCTGACGCAAGGCACAGTAAATGTGGACTTGCCAATACAGTCGCTCATTGGCTCCCTGCTGTACATCGCCAGTTGTACCAGACCGGACATCTCCTGTGCTGTCAGCTTGCTCTCTCGACACCTGAAGCGACCGACGGACCTGATCTGGAAATACACCAAACAGATCCTGGTGTACCTGAACGCGACGAAGCACCTGAGCCTAAGACTTGGGCGACAGGACGATTCGGGTCTGGAGACGTTCGTCGATGCTAACTTTCCGACTAATGGAGAGAAGCCGCAACTCGGAGTGCTCCTGAGACTGAACGGGAGCTCCGTAGGATGGTCATCCAGAAGACAAAGAACAGTGGCTCGGTCCACGACCGAGGCGGAATATGCCGCTCTGTGGGAAGGTCTGAGTGAAACCCTGTGGATCCAGCAGCTTCTGAACGATATGGGCTTCGAGGTGAACCTGCCGACGACCATCTGGGAAGACAACGAACCAGCGGAGAAGATAGCAAAGAATCGAACTGGACCGTCTCGCATCAAGCACATGGATGTGACGGTCGGACTTATTCAGGACTACCAGGATGACGGGCTAATTGACGTCAAACGAAAGGAGACTGAAAACCAACTGGCCGATGGTTTGACGAAAGTGCGAAACACGGAGAAGAGTGCCACCAGCATTCTGCACCTGGTGAAGTCTCCTGGTCTGGACAATCGGGGGTGTGTCGTGAAGGAGATTGCCAGACCACTCGATCTGGATTGGCGCGAGCACGTTTTCTCCGAGTTGCCCCTACTTCCTGACGAGTGACGAGTCATACTGCGAGTCAGCACTAGCTCCCCTGACTGCGCACCGAGCACACGTCCTTGTGAGCCTGTCATTGTATTTTACTATTATTAAAATTTTTTTGTTGTACCCTGCTTGTCCCTGGGCCTCGTGAAGAAGCCCCTGTGACCGATTTCAATTACCGCCTGAAGCCGTGAAGACTACGGGCCGATTTACGCGTCGCACTGCTGCCGCTGATCTACGTCATTTTATTAAATTCTTTTGCTTAATACTATCAAAGAATATTTTGGCCATTTTAAAAAATTTACTTGACTAGACCACAAATCTAAATCTTAATTGATTATTAATGATTGCATTATGCAAATTATTTTTAAAGATTTTTGCTTGTTTTCTCAACCATGCACTCAACTCTGATATTTGCATCTATTTACTTTACTGCAAGCACAGAGCCCTGCAAAAGTTAATTAGGTTGACGGAACAGACTCGATCGCTGGCTAGAGATTGGTAGCTAGAATTTCCAGAAACAAGAGATCCTTTTTGTACTAGAATAATAATCAATGCAGTGTTTTTTATGCAACAAAAATGCTGTTTTTAAATTTTTGAATTCTCTTTACGTTCCATTTTGAAAATACTTTGCAGTGTTTGAAACTATGTTATGAAAAGCGAATCCACCTACGCACATTGAAGGGCTAATTTGATTCTCAATAATATTAGTAGTAGAAAATGATTTGCAATAAACTGAATGAAAAAAAATGTAATTTGACTCTATAGTTTATGCCAAAAGGCAAGTAAAAAATATCCCTAAGATCCCTAAGACACTAAGTAAAAAAAAGTCCATATTCATGTCACGCTAAACTGGTGGCAAAGGCAACAGTAGGACATGCCACGCTGGTGGTAGGGAACAGACTGCCACTACCACGGCGATCAGCCGACTGCTCAGCGCGCGTCAGCTGTGCAGCTGACCAAAAACACAGTTGTGGCGGTTAAAAAAGCCACTCGGGTCAAAATAGCCAAAACCCATTACGGCGGTTTTTTGTTTTGATTCTTCAGTGAATGCCCTTCACTTTGCCTGTCTGCACCTGTGCACCAGCCAACCCGAGTCTTCAGTGCTCCCAGCGATCCAAGGACGATTCCCCTCCCCCATTGGACCCCATCGAGCCCCAGGACTCCTTCAAGTCGGTTCCCAGCAAGTGTGTTCCAGCTGGGCCCCGATTCAACCGCCTCGAGGCGAAGACATTGTAAGTTCAGTGGAGTTAGTCCACTTTTTGATTTTTTTTCTCCTCCGCTTAACGGAGTTTTGTGTGAGAATTGATTGAGAGTGTTATTTTAATTAGCTTTCAAAAATCCAAAAAAAAATATTCCATTACTCCGCTCTACTCTTTGAGCGTTTTCCTAACTATGGTGCGTCCACGATTGCAGTTGACAGATGATGAGCGAAGAGAGCGTCAGCGGCAACAAGCTAGGGACCGCCGACAGCGTAGAATACAAAATGAGACAGCTGAGCAAAGAGACAATCGTCTCGATGGCTACCATGCTGACTACGTCGCTCGACGTACCCGAGGACAGCAGGCTCAGGCCAATCAGGTTAGCGCAGTGTCCTCGGGAGATCACGAGGCGCCTCACGAGGAGGCACCCGTTCCTGCTCAGGCAGCTAGGACTAGGCGACGCTACGCTCAGTATGCCAAAGCGGCCATCCTTAACAATCACGGTAAACTCCGCTACGGAGTGCCGGAAGTAGATTACCTGGGCCCGCTTAATCATGCGTGCACCAACTGCGGCGCTCTGCACTACGAGGACGAGCGCAAGCGCGATTGCAAACGCGGCACTTATTCTGACTGCTGCGACTTTGGCCAGATGGATCCGGTCCTCTTTGACCATCCGCCTTATCCTGCGGATCTGGCCGCGCTCTTCAATGATGCGCATTTTCTCGCGAATATCCGCGACTACAACAACGACATGGCGCTTGCATCGCTGTCGTTTAACCCGGCCAGCGTGCCCGGTGTCGGCCCTCAGGTGTTCAAAGTTCAGGGCCAGGTTTATCATTGTGTGTACAACATCAATGATAACCGATCGAGTCATGCCAGTGCCCTAGGCACTAAGAACCAGTTGTGGTACCTCGACACTCAGGTAGCCAATCAGCAGCGAATCGCGCGGAGACCAATTCTCCGAGAGGACATTCTGCTTACCATTAAGCGCGTCCTCCAAGCTGCCAACCCAGACCTTTATGCGCAGTATCGGCCAATGCACGAAATGGCCCAAGCGAATCCTGATGAGTTCATCATTCGCTTTCACTCGCGCGCCCAGCAGTTCACGCCCCGTGGCGTGTATACCAACCGGGCCTTTGACGTGCCAAATCACGAGGTTCGCGAGATTGCCGCGGTGATGGTTCTTCGGAATACCGACACCACCCGCGGCGTGACTGTCTACCCTAGAGGACAGTTCTTTCGCAACTTCTTTAACTACAAAGAAGGCATCTGCGATGCTCTCACCTACCCCCTTTTGAATCCTCATGGGGTAGCCGAGTGGAGCATTGATCGCGTGAAGAATAATCGCGGTGGCGCGACCACGCGAAACAACAAAGTGTCAATGATGCACTTTTACGGGTATCGGACAGCTATCCGACCCGACAATGAGGTCCGTGGATTCAATCCACTTCCCAGAGCGAAGGACCTCTTTCAGCAGTACTTGGTCGACTGCTACTCAAAGATTTTGCAGCACAACTTTGAGTACATTGATAAGAATCAGATGAAATTCTGGTGCGAAGAGCAGGATCGCCTTCGCAATCTCCAGATCATTGACCACACTGGTCAGATCAATCAGGCTCTGCTCAATGAGCACATTGGCCAGAAGAAGATCATTCCCTCCAGTGTGCCCGACACCCCTCGCTTCTTAGCCAAGAAGTTTGACGAGGCCATGGGTGTGGTCGGTCGCTTTGGCAAGCCCGACCTTTTCATCACCCTCACCACTAACCCCAAGTGGAAGGAGATCACTGAAGCCCTTTTGCCAGGGCAGACTGCCAGCGATCGCCCTGACATTGTGTGTCGGGTGTTTCACAACAAAGCGCGCCGCCTGATTGAAGTGATCAAGAAAGGCATCTTTGGCGCCGCTGTTGCACATGTTGGCGTAGTGGAGTTTCAGAAGCGTGGCCTCCCCCACCTTCACTTGCTGGTCACTTTGGCCGATGAGGACAAGCCTCGCGGCATTCGTGAAATCGACAGCATAGTCTCGGCTGAGATTCCTGACCCATCCCTCGGCGAAGAGGAATCTCTTACTTACAACCGAATCAAGGATTTTCAGCTGCACAACAAGTGCGGCGAGCACGGTAACCCGAATGCCCCGTGCATTACCACTCGGCGTCCTCCTGCTCCGCTGCGAGACGATCGCCCGACTCCCCCTCCGTACCAGGCAGAGAACAATGGCGAAGTCGTAATGGACTCGCAAATCGACGAGGACATAATCGAGTTCCTGGATCGAGAGGTCGCACTTGCGTCGCCAGACGAACGTGCGCCTCCACTCCAGCCAGCCCAACCTCCTGCGGGCTTTGAGTACAACAGCGGCGAGTCGCTGACCGTTCGGCCCATTCGAGAAAATGCGCCGGCTGATGCCGTCGTTGACGATGAGTTGATGCCTGTGGAAGGAGCCCAGGCAGACGAGTTGGCCGCCGCCGAAGAAGCTCACCAGTTGGACGAGCAGGCGCGCGTTGATGATGAGGAGGAAGAGTTCAACCGCCAGTTTGCGGACAACTTGATTGACGCGCAGCTCGAGGCCCTTGCCGATCAGCAGGGCGCTCCTGAGATTGTGCCCGATTTCTTTGCGCGCCCTCATTTTGAGACTCCAGAGAGGTTGGCTCAGCCACCTGCTCCTGAGATTCGCGCAAACACAGTAGGCGAAAAGTACTGCTCCAAGCGGTTTCCTAAGGCCTTCTGCCCGGAGACTCGCTTTACAGGAAAGTTTGTCGTGTACCGGCGCCGTGAGAACGGCCCCACCATCACTAAGCGTGACCATATCTATGACACCCGATGGGTGGTGGCATATAGTCGATACCTATCGGCTCTATTTGATTGCCACATCAATGTCGAGATTTGCTCGACCAGCACCAAGTCGTGCCGGTACGTTTACAAGTACATGCACAAGGGGTCTGACCGGGCGGAAGTTTTCTTCTCTCGCCCCGACAACCCCAATGAGATCAAGGCCTACCTTGATGGCAAGTATCTCAGTGCTCCCGAGGCCTATTACAAGATGAATAGCCTCAAGATGTACTTCAACTCACATGCAGTCACCAATCTGGCTGTCCACTTACCAGGACGCCAGCTGATCTTTTTCCGTGAGGGCGATGAGATTCGAGCCCAGCAGCGCTCGACCACCACTCACCTCACTGCTTACTTTGAGTTGAACAGGCAATCTGCCTTGGTCTTTGGCACGCCAGGCCGAAGAGACCACAATTGCGTGCACAGCTACACCGATGCTAATGGCCAGGACCACAGCATCCCGTTCCAGCTGTCGAAAGACTCGCGCGAGCTCTTTTACTACGAGATTCCAGAGAATTTCGTCTATCAGACTGTTGCCGGTGGGCACCATTTCTGGCGAAGTCCTCTTCGCCCTGGAAAGCCCACCATCGGCAAGATTTGCAAGGTCACTTGCAGGCAGAATGACGAAGCTACCAATGAGCGGTACTTCTTGCGCCTGCTTCTGCTCAATGTCAAGGGTGCGAGATCTTTGACGAGCTCAAGATCGTTCCAGGTCAGAATGGCGATTTGCCATTTCCCACTTTCCGAGAGGCCGCCGACGCTCGGGGTCTTCTGAACGATGACCAGCAGCATGATAACTGCATGCGGGAGGCTTGCGTGAGCTTGACTCCTTCAAGGCTGCGCTACCTTTTCATCTTCATCATTTCTCTCGGTACAGTGCTTGCCCCTCGGCGCCTCTACGAGCGTTATCGCACTTACCTCTTTGATGACTATCTTCGTGCCGCCAATCAGGACGCTGTGCGCGCTGAGCACAGGCTCTACTTTGAGTTGGAGCGACTTGCCCAACTTTTTGGCTTTAGTTTCCACGATCTCGCTTGGGTCACCAGACCCGAGGGTTGCCCAGACAATCCCGAGGCTCTCCAAGCTGAGGAGGATTTGGGTTCGCTTCGCGATCTCGGCAACCACCACTACGCCTTGCTGAACGCCGATCAGAAGGCGGCTGTCGATGAGATTGAGGCTTGCGCGCGCAATCCAGCCGCCTCCCATCACCAGCTTTTTTACATTGACGGTCCTGCCGGAACGGGCAAGACTTTTGTCTACGAGACCCTCTACTACCGCTTGACATCGAGCGGTAAGAAGGTTCTCTCAGTCGCCTACTCGGGCATTGCAGCCTCTCTGCTGCCCAAAGGCCAGACTTCGCATTCAGCCTTCAAGCTGAAGTTGGACATGTCCGACGATGACTTTGCTTCGACTCTGAACATGCAGAGCAAGCAGGCGGGCACTTTGCGCGCCGTCGACGTCATTATCTGGGACGAGATCTCGATGGTCCCAAAGTACGCGCTAAAGTCGGTCGACCAGTTGTTTCGCGACTTGACTGGCGAGCGCGACAGACCATTCGGAGGAAAGGTCGTCGTCATTGGTGGCTGCTTCCGCCAAACTCTTCCGATCGTGAAGGACGGCAGTCGGAGTGACATTGTCGCTTCAACTGTGAAGTTCTCCGATCACTGGCAGAGCTTCAGGAGATTTGCCCTGACTGCCAACATTCGCAGTTGCAATGTCGAGTTCAGCCGCTACCTTCTGGAAGTCGGCGAAGGCCGAATTGGCACTCTCACAAACGAGCCCAACGGCGAGTTTGAAATTCCAATTGGCCAGCAATTCCTCTTTCCCACCGACCGAGACTTGCAGAGTTTCGTCGATGAATTCTTCCCGCGCGAGTTTCTCAATGCGCCCAATTATCGCGAGATTGGTGGTGATTTGGCTCGGCGCGCAATCTTGGCGCCGACCAATGTTCAGGTTCACCACATCAACGAGTCCATTCTCGCGAAACTTGCCGGCGATCAGCGATGCTTCAGAAGCACCGATCGCATTTCCCGTGACGGCGCTCTCCACCAGGATTTCCTTGACGAGAGCGCTTTGCACACGGAGAACCCCGCTGGGTACCCTCCGCACGAGTTGAACTTGAAGCCAGGCGCGGTAGTCATGCTACTGCGCAACATTTCCATTCCCACTGGCTTGACCAACGGCACTCGACTCATTGTCGAGGAGATGCGCGGCAACTTCATCACATGCCGCCGCATCAAATCGGTGCCTGGATTCGATGATTTGGTGGACATTCCCCGAATCCCCTTCACCATCCCGGCCTCAGAAACCGGCATCGAGTTTGACTTTACTCGATTCCAATTCCCCCTTCGCCTGGCCTTTGCGATGACCATCAACAAGAGCCAAGGCCAATCCTTCGATCGCGTGGGCATTTACCTCGCGACCCCGGTCTTTTCGCACGGACAGCTCTACGTGGCCTTGAGCCGTGCAAGAAACCCTGCGCATGTCAAGATCTTCAAACACGTCGAGCCCGACACCGATCCCGGCTCCGTCACAATGCGCAACATTGCATGGACCGATGTCCTGCAATAGTCATCAAGCACACTGGGTGCCTTCCCCAAGAATAGGAAGCTGCTCTGGGCTGAGATTCCTTCTCAGTTTCGTGAGACCGCGCTCTGATTGCCTGCCTTTTGGCGGTTAATCGTGATGCCTGGATTGGCTCTGGGCTGAGATTCACTTCTCAGTTTCGTGACGCGCGGCTCCAAAGATGGGACATTGTCTCCGTCTTTGTGATGCACTTCCTGATAGGAATTATCCTATCACTTCAACACAAGTTGAAGGCCCCATTAGGGCCAGGTAAGTCAAGCCAACATTTGCTTTTTGAACAGAACTCTAACATTTACCTTCTCATTTCAGATCGATCAGTCCCGAGCTGGGGCTCGGGACTCGCATCAAGTCAAGTGAATTCAACCAAGAGCGCTCACTACTTTACTTTACTTTTGCACTTTTACTTTATGTTTCTATTTTCAATAAAGAGTTTTTACACAATTTAACTCGCTTTTTAAGTGTTGCAGACGGGGAGAGGGGAAGGGAGGGGAGGGAAGCCCTTGACCTAAGACTCGGGTATTACACAAAAGGCAGAACCCGCGCCGAAGGCGCTAAGGGCAAGCACCACCGCCGAAGGC
>JAMZRA010000008.1:9086494-9115318 GCA_024499935.1 Tyrophagus putrescentiae
TGAAGAACGGTAAGAACGTTGAAGACGGTAAGAACGGTAAGAACGTTGAAGAACGTTGAAGAACGTTGAAGAACGGTAAGAACGTTGAAGAACGGTAAGAACGTTGAAGAACGGTAAGAACGGTAAGAACGTTGAAGAACGGTAAAGAACGTTGAAGAACGGTAAGACGGTAAGAACGGTAAGAACGGTAAGAACGTTGAAGAACGTTGAGAACGTTGAAGAACGGTAAGAACGGTAAGAACGTTGAAGAACGGTAAGAACGGTCAGAACGGTAATATCGGTCATAACGGTCAAGAACCATCATAACGTCAAGAACTGCTGTATCGTCTGTGCGGGTGCATCAGGCTCAGTGAGGAGCTCTCTGAAAAAGGCTACCGGTTTGATCCAGTAGAATACAGTCGGTACAAGAACTTGATCCAAGAGAGCAAAGACAGAGAGCTGGAAGAAGGAGAAACAAGGCTGCTTTGAGGATGAATCTTGGAAAGGAATTCTCAACCAAGGCACCTTATCATCGGCTACACCGCTCACGGACACCACCACCTCCTGTGTAAAGTCCGATCCTTTCACCAGGAGCCGAGACGGTCGTGCGCCTGCAGATACTGCGGGAGAAGAAACATCAACCTCGAACACTTATCGACATGCCCTGCGCTGGATGGCGAACTGGGAGAGAGATTCTTAGAGGCGCTCCGGTCAGAGCAAAATTTTTATTGTCTTAATCATTTGTAAGCCGATAAGGCGAATAAACTTATTCATTCTTTCATTTACGAAGCTGTGTATTGAGAGGGAGGGTTTACCATCGAATTGACTTGGCGACAGCAACAACTGACCTTTGGTAGCATTCGCCAGTGGACAGCTGTCTTCTGCAGCAACGACGTCGTCCTTCGAGGTTAAAGTTTTTCAAGTCATGACCACATTGCTCACATTTGATGATATTAAAGTTCAATGTGTCCACGCTGGGAAGCAGTACGGCCAGATGGAGTAGCATCAGGTCGTCATGACGAGCAAGGTCCGATTGTAGATTCAGTTTAGTGACACTTTTCAGTGGCACCAAGGTGCTGACATCCGTCGTATCTGGTTCAATGTCGTTTCTCATTAGTATTAGTAGGATCACGTTCGCATTGGCTACTTCACGGGCTTCTTCGATAAACTTCATTCACTTTACGAAGCTGTGTATTGAGAGGGAGGGTTTACCATCGAATTGACTTGGCGACAGCAACAACTGACCTTTGGTAGCATTCGCCAGTGGACAGCTGTCTTCTGCAGGCAACGACGTCGTCCTTCGAGGTTAAAGTTTTTCAAGTCATGACCACATTGCTCACATTTGATGATATTAAAGTTCAATGTGTCCACGTTGGGAAGCAGTACGGCCAGATGGAGTAGCATCAGGTCGTCATGACGAGCAAGCTCCGATTGTAGATTCAGTTTAGTGACACTTTTCAGTGGCACCAATGTGCTGGCATCCGTTGTATCCGGTTCAATGTCGTTACTTATTAGGATCACGTTCGCATTGGCTACTTCACGGCTTCTTCGCTCAAGTTCATAAACTTATTCCGAAAAGTGTGCGATCAGTGAATAAAACATCCAGTTCCAGGTGCTCCAGTTTGGGAAGTAACATCAGGGCACGGTTCACCTGGCGGATGGTGAGATGGAAGAGACTAATGGTCAACTTGGTGAGATTGGTAAACTTGCTGCAGAAAGCCATCAACTGACGAGAGGTGAGAATGGGATCGATCAGGCGAGCTCCTTGAAGGCACTCGCCAGTTGGGGCTTGAGATTCAGTAGCAGTTCCAGTGATGAATGCTCACAAAGTCTATTGCTCAATTTCACCTTAGTGAGCTTGTCGTTGGTACTGGCACGTTTGACTATCTCGCGAGGATCAGATCTCCATTGTCAGGTGAGCTGAAGAAGGTCTCCAACTGGCTGATGATAGGCAGATTAAAGGCGGCCGCCGCCTCGTTGTTGTTGTTGATAAATCGACTCTTGCAGGCGAGGTCACGTTCTTCTCACGTTCTTACGTCTTACGTCTTACTCTCGTCTAACGTCTCTTTACGTTCTTCACGTCTAGTTTACGTTCTACGTCTTACGTCTTCCGTCTCACGTCTACGTCTCATTAGTCTTCCGTCTACGTCTTCGTTCTAACGTTCTACGTTTACGTCTACGTCTTACGTTTACCGTTTCAACTTCTACGTCTAACGTCTTACGTCTTCAACGTTTTACGTTCGTCTTACGTCTTACGTCTACGTTCTTACGTTTCAAGTTCTTCGTTTACGTTTACGTCTTACGTTCTACGTTCTTACGTTCTACGTTCTCGTCTTACGTTCTCAACGTTTTACGTTTTACCGTTCATCTTACGTCTTACGTTCTTACGTTCTTCACGTTCTTACCGTTCTTCACCGTTCTTCAACGTTCTTACGTTCTTCACACGTTCTTACCGTTCTTCAACGTTCTTACACGTTCTTCAACGTTCTTAACCGTTCTTACCGTTCTTACGTTCTTCAACGTTCTTACCGTTCTTCAACGTTCTTACCGTTCTTTCAACGTTCTTACCGTTCTTCAACGTTCTTACCGTTCTTCTTAAACGTTCTTACGTTCTTCAACGTTCTTAACGTTCTTAACGTCTTACCGTTCTTCAACGTTCTTAACGTTCTTACCTTTCTTACCGTTCTTCAACGTTCTTAACCGTTCTTCAACGTCTTACGTTCTTCACGTTCTTAACGTTCTTACCGTTCTTCAACGTTCTTACCGTTCTTCAACGTTCTTCCGTTCTTAACGTTCTTACCGTTCTTCAACGTTCTTACCGTTCTTCAACGTTCTTCAACGTTCTTCAACGTTCTTACCGTTCTTAACCGTTTCTTAAACGTTCTTACCGTTCTTCAACGTTCTTAACGTTCTTACCGTTCTTCAACGTTCTTACGTTCTTCAACGTTCTTACCGTTCTTCAACGTTCTTACCTTCTTCAACGTTCTTAACGTTCTTAACCGTTCTTAACGTTCTTTACCGTTCTTCACGTTCTTACCGTTCTTCAACGTTCTTACCGTTCTTCAACGTTCTTACCGTTCTTCAACGTTCTTACCGTTCTTCAACGTTCTTAACGTTCTTAACGTTCTTACCGTTCTTAACGTTCTTCAACGTTCCTTTACCGTTCTTTCAACGTTCTTACGTTCTTAAAACGTTCTTACCGTTCTTCAACGTTTTAACTTTCTTCCGTTCTTAACGTTCTTCAACGTTCTAACGTTCTTCACGTTCTTAACGTTCTTACCGTTCTTCAACGTTCTTACCGTTCTTCAACGTTCTTACGTTCTCCCGTTCTCAACGTTCTTACCGTTCTTCAACGTTCTTAACCGTTCTTCAACGTTCTTACGTCTTAACGTTCTTCAACGTTCTTACCGTTCTTCAACGTTCTTAACGTTCTTCAACGTTCTTACGTTCTTACGTTCTTCAACGTTCTTACCGTTCTTTCACGTTCTTACTTCCTTACGTTCTTAACGTTTCCTTCAACGTTTTTAAACCGTTCTTCAAACGTTCTTACCGTTCTTCAACGTTCTTCCAACGTTCTTCAACGTTCTTAACGTTCTTACCGTTCTTCAACGTTCTTACCGTTCTTCAACGTTCTTCACCGTTCTTCAACGTTCTTACGTCTTACCGTTCTTCAACGTTCTTACCGTTCTTCAACGTTCTTAACCCGTTCTTCACGTTCTTACCGTTCTCGTCTCAACGTTCTTAACGTTCTAACGTCTTACCGTTTCTTCAACGTTCTTAACCGTTCTTCAACGTTTTAACTTCTACCGTTCTTCCGTTCTTAACGTTTCTTACCGTTCTTCAACGTTCTTACCGTTCTTCAACGTTTTTAAACCTTTCCCTTCAACGTTCTTCAACGTTTTTAAACCTCTTAACCTTAGTTTTAAACTTTTTAACTTTCCCACGTTCTTACCTTTCTTCAACTTTCTTAACTTCTTACGTCTTCCCGTTTTTCAACGTTTTACCTTCTTCAACGTTCTTAACGTTCTTCAACGTTCTTCCCGTCAAAACGTTCTTCAACGTTCTTCAACCGTTCTTAACGTTCTTAAGTTCTCGTTTTCCCGTTTTCAAACGTTCTTACCGTTCTTCAACGTTTCCGTTCTTAAACGTTCTTACCGTTTTCTTCAACGTTCTTACCGTTCTTAACGTCTTCAACGTTCTTAACGTTCTTAACCGTTCTTAAACGTTTACCGTTCTTCAACGTTCTTACCGTTCTTAAACGTTCTTCAACGTTCTTACCGTTCTAACGTTCTTAACGTTCTTAAGTTCTTCACCGTTCTTCACGTCTTACGTCTTAACGTTCTTCAACGTTCTTACCGTTCTTCAACGTTCTTACCGTTCTTCAACGTTCTTACCGTTCTTCAACGTTCTTACCGTTCTTCAACGTCTTCAACGTTCTTAACCGTTCTCAACGTTCTTACCGTTCTTCAACGTTCTTAACGTTCTTCACCGTTCTTACGTTCTTAACGTTCTTCAACGTTCTTCAACGTTCTTCCGTTCTTAACGTTCTTCAACGTTCTTACGTTCTTAACGTTCTTACACGTTCTTCAACGTTCTTACCGTCTTCAACGTTCTTACGTTCTTCAACGTTCTTACCGTTCTTAACGTTCTTAACCGTTCTTACCGTTCTTCAACGTTCTTACCGTTCTTCAACGTTCTTAACGTTCTTAACCGTTCTTCAACGTTCTTACCGTTCTTCAACGTTCTTACCGTTCTTCAACGTTCTTACCTTCACTTCACGTTCTTACGTTCTTCAACGTTCTTACCGTTCTTCAACGTTCTTACCGTTCTTCAACGTTCTTACCGTTCTTCAACGTTCTTACCGTTCTTCAACGTTCTTACCGTTCTTCAACGTTCTTCAACGTTCTTACCGTTCTTCAAGGGTTCTTAACGTTCTTAACCGTTCTTAAACCCGTTCTTACCGTTCTTCAACGTTCTTACCGTTCTTCAAGGGTTCTTACCGTTCTTCAACGTTCTTAACGTTCTTACCGTTCTTAACGTTTTTATTCCAACTTTTAAACCGTTCTTACCGTTCTTCAACGTTTCCCGTTTTAAACTTTCTTCCCGTTCTTTCAATTCTTACTTTTTAAAAATTCTTAAACGTTCCAACGTTCTTAACGTTCTTCCGTTCTTAACGTTCTTCCGTTTTCCCAACGTTCTTAACGTTCTTACCGTTCTTAACGTTTTTAACGTTCTTCCGTTTTTTTTTACCGTCTTAAAACGTTCTTACGTTCTTCAACGTTCTTCCCGTTCCAACGTTTTTTTCCGTCTTCAACTTCAAAAGTTCTTACCGTTCTTAACGTTTTTTAACGTTTTTAAACCGTTCTTCCGTTTTCAACGTTTTTACCGTTTTAACGTTCTTCCCCTTTTCAAGTTCTTAACGTTCTTAACTTCAAACGTTTTTACCGTTCTTAACGTTCTTACCGTTCTTAACGTTTTACGTTCTTCAACGTTTTACCGTTCTTCAACGTTCTTACCTTTCCCAAAACGTTCTTAACGTTCTTAACGTTTTTAAGGGTTCTTACCGTTCTTAACGTTTTACCGTTCTTCAACGTTTTTACCGTTCTTACCGTTCTTCAACGTTCAAACGTTTTTTAACGTCTTCCGTTTTTCAACGTTTTTTTTAAAGTTCTTAACGTTCTTAACGTTCTTACCTTCTTCCTTTTACCGTTCCAACTTTCTTCGTTTTTGTTTTCTTCAACGTTCTTAACGTTTTCCGTTCTAACGTTCTCCTTTTTCTTAACGTTTTTTCAAGGGTTTTTTAACGTTTTAACGTTTTCCGTTTTTAACGTTCTTACCGTTTTTTAACTTTCTTAACTTCTTACCGTTTTTTTAAAGTTCTTAGTTTTTCAAGTTCAAAACGTTTTTAACGTTTTTAATTTCTAACGTTCTTCCCGTTTTTAAGTTTTTCCCCCAACGTTTTACCGTTCTTTCACGTTTTCAACTTTCTTACCGCTTAAAACGTTCTTCCCGTTTTAATTTCTTACCGTTCTTCAACGTTCTTCCTTCTTCAAGTTCTTACCGTTTTAAGTTTTCCGTTCTTAACGTTCTTAAACGTTCTTACCGTTCTTAACGTTTTTCCGTTTTCAACGTTCTTTCCCGTTCTTAAACGTTTCTTCCGTTCTTAAAACGTTCTTACGTTCTCAACGTTTTAAACGTTCTTCCCGTTCTTAACGTTCTTACCGTTCTTAAAGTTTTTCCTTTCTTACCTTATTTCCCCTTCAACGTTCTTTACCGTTTCTTAACTTTCTTAACTTCTTACCGTTTTCAACGTTCTTACCTTCTTACGTTCTTACCGTTCTTAACTTTTCTTACCTTTTTCTTCAACGTTTTACCGTTCTTAAAACGGTCTTAACGTTCTTAACGTTTAACGTTCTTACCGTTTTCAACGCTTACCGTTCTTCACTTTCTTAAGTTTTCTTTTACCGTTTTAAACGTTCTTACCGTTCTTCAACCCTTTTTCTTAACTTTCTTACCGTTTTAAGTCTTACCGTTCTTAACGTTTTTCCTTTCTTCAACGTTCTTGTTCTTCAACGTTCTTAACCGTTTTACCGTTCTTAACTTTTTCCCGTTCTTAACTTCTTACCGTCTTAAACTTCTTACCGTTCTTCAAGTTTTTTAAACGTTTTTCCAACTTTTTACCGTTTTTTTAAAGGGTTTTACGTTCTTAACGTTCTTACCGTTCTTCCGTTTTACCGTTTTAACGTTCTTCCGTTTTCAACGTTCTTACGTTCTTCCTTTCTTAACTTTCTTAACGTTCTTCAACGTTCCCTTACCGTTCTTAACGTTCTTCAACGTTTTTAACGTTCTTAACGTTTTTAAAATTCTTAACTTCTTCCCGCTTCAACGTTCTTAAATTTCCCCTTTACCGTTCTTCAAGTTCTTACCGTTTCTTCCCTTTCTTACCGTTTCTTAAACGTTTTTAACTTTTCCCTTCCCGTTCCAACTTTTCTTACCGTTCTTAAACGTTTTTCCGTTCTTCAACGTTTTTAAACCGTCTTAAACGTTTTAACGTTCAAAAGTTCTTCCGTTTTACCGTCTTCAACGTTCTTCCTTTCTTAACGTTCTTACCGTTCTTAAACGTTTTTAAACGTTTTCAACGTTCTTAAACCGTTCTTAACGTTCTTACGTTCTTCAACGTTTTACCGTTTTTAAACGTTTTAATTCTTACCGTTTTAATTTTCTTACCGTTCTTCAATTTTTAACCGTTTTCAACGTTTTTACCGTTTTTCAGTTCTTCCCGGTTTTTTCCCCGTTCTTACTTCTTACCGTTCTTAAGTTCTTACCGTTTTTCAACGTTTTACCGTTTTAAGTTTTTAAACCTTTTTCTTCAACGTTCTTACCTTCCCTTCAACGTCTTACCGTCTTCAAGTTCTACCTTTCTTCAATTTCTTCCCGTTCTTCAACTTTTTCCCGTTTTTCAACGTTTTAACGTTTTACGTTCTTAAACTTTCTTACCGTTCTTCAACGTTCTTACCCGTTCTTTCACGTTCTTAACGTTTTCGTTCTTCAACGTTTTTAAAACCTTCTTCAACGTTCTTCCTTTCTTCAACGTTTTACCGTTCTTCAACGTTTTTAAACCGTTCTTCAACGTTCTTAACGTTTTTAAACCGTTCTTCCCAACGTTCTTACCGTTCTTAAAACGTTCTTACCGTTCTTCAACGTTCTTACCGTTCTTCAACGTTCTTAACGTTCTTACCGTTCTTCAACGTTCTTAACGTTCTTCAACGTTCTTCCCGTTCTTCCGTTCTTCAACGTTCTTACGTTCTTCAACGTTCTACCGTCTTCAACGTTCTTAACGTTCTTCAACGTTCTTAACGTTCTTACCGTTCTTAACGTTCTTACCGTTCTTCAACGTTCTTACCGTTCTTAACCCGTTCTTCAACGTTTTTAAACCGTTCTTCAACGTTCTTACGTTCTTCAACGTTCTTACCGTTCTTCAACGTTTTTAAACCCGTTCTTCAACGTTCTTCAACGTTCTTAACGTTCTTCAACGTCTTACCGTTCTTCAACGTTCTTCAACGTTCTTCAACGTTCTTACCGTTCTTCAACGTTCTTACCGTTCTTCAACGTTCTTACCGTTCTTCAACGTTCTTAACGTTCTTACCGTTCTTCAACGTTCTTACCGTTCTTCAACGTTCTTCACGTTCTTCACGTTCTTCAACGTTCTTCAACGTTTTTCCCCAACGTTCTTACCGTTCTTCAACGTTCTTCACCGTTCTTCAACGTTCTTAACGTTCTTACCGTTCTTCAACGTTCTTACCGTTCTTCAACGTTCTTACGTTCTTACCGTTCTTCAACGTTCTTACCGTTCTTCAACGTTCTTACCGTTCTTCAACGTTCTTACCGTTCTTCAACGTTCTTACCGTTCTTCAACGTTCTTCAACGTTCTTACGTTCTTACCGTTCTTACCGTTCTTCAACGTTCTTACCGTTCTTCAACGTTCTTCACGTTCTCACGTCTTCCGTCTTCACGTTCTTAACGTTCTTCAACGTTTCTTACCGTTCTTCAACGTTCTTCAACGTTCTTACCGTTCTTCAACGTTCTTACCGTTCTTCACGTTCTTACCGTTCTTCAACGTTCTTACCGTTCTTCAACGTTCTTACGTTCTTACCGTTCTTCAACGTTCTTACCGTTCTTCAACGTTCTTACCGTTCTTCAACGTTCTTACCGTTCTTACCGTTCTTCAACGTTCTTACCGTTCTTCAACGTTCTTCAACGTTCTTCAACGTTCTTACGTTCTTACCGTTCTTCAACGTTTTTAAACGTTCTTACCGTTCTTCAACGTTCTTACCGTTCTTCAACGTTCTTACCGTTCTTCAACGTTCTTAACGTTATACCGTTCTTCAACGTTCTTACCGTTCTTCAACGTTCTTACCGTTCTTCAACGTTCTTACCGTTCTTCAACGTTCTTCAACGTTCTTCAACGTTCTTACCGTTCTTACCGTTCTTCAACTTTTCTTACCTTTTCTTCCCGGGTTCTTACCGTTCTTCAACGTTCTTAACCGTTTCTTACCGTTCTTAACCGTTCTTCAACTTCTTACGTTCTTAACCGTTCTTCAACGTTCTTACCGTTCTTAGTTCTACGTTCTTAAAACCCGTTCTTACTTTTCTTAACGTTCTTACCGTTCTTCAACGTTCTTACCGTTCTTCAACGTTCTTAACGTTCTTACCGTTCTTCAACGTTCTTACCGTTCTTCAACGTTCTTACCGTTCTTCAACGTTCTTACCGTTCTTCAACGTTCTTACCGTTCTTCAACGTTCTTACCGTTCTTCAACGTTCTTACCGTTCTTCAACGTTCTTACCGTTCTTACGTTCTTACCGTTCTTACCGTTCTTCAACGTTCTTACCGTTCTTCAACGTTCTTACCGTTCTTAACGTTCTTACCGTTCTTCAACGTTCTTAACGTTCTTAACCGTTCTTCAACGTTCTTCCGTTCTTCAACGTTCTTACCGTTCTTCACGTCTTACCGTTCTTAACCGTTCTTACCGTTCTTCAACGTTCTTCACGTTCTTCACGTTTTTTTACCGTTCTTCAACGTTCTTACCGTTCTTCAACGTTCTTACCGTTCTTCAACGTTCTTACCGTTCTTCAACCGTTCTTACCGTTCTTCAACGTTCTTACCGTTCTTCAACGTTCTTAACGTTCTTACCGTTCTTCAACGTTCTTACCGTTCTTCAACGTTCTTACCGTCTTACGTTCCTTCACGTTCTTAACGTTCTTCAACGTTCTTAACCGTTCTTCAACGTTCTTACCGTTCTTCAACGTTCTTACCGTTCTTCAACGTTCTTACCGTTCTTCAACGTTCTTACCGTTCTTCAACCGTTCTTACCGTTCTTCAACGTTCTACTTAACCCGTTCTTACCGTTCTTCAACGTTCTTAACCGTTCTCAACGTTCTTACCGTTCTTAAATACCGTTCTTAACGTTCTTACCGTTCTTCAACGTTCTTACCGTTCTTCAACGTTCTTACACGTTCTTCAACGTTCTTAACGTTCTTACGTTCTTACGTCTTCAACTTCTACGTTCTTCAACGTTCTTACGTTCTTCAACGTTCTTACCGTTCTTACCGTTTAGTTCTTACCGTTCTTCAACGTTCTTTTACCGTTCTTCAACGTTTACCGTTCTAACGTTACGTCTTCAACGTTCTTACCGTTCTTCAACGTTCTTACCGTCGTAGTCTTCAACGTTCTTACACGTTCTACGTTCTTACCGTTCTCTTCAACGTTTCTTACCGTTCTTCAACGTTCTTACGTTCTTCAACGTTCTTACCGTTTCTCTACCGTTCTTACACGTTCTTACGTTCTTACCGTTCTTCAACGTCTTACCGTCTTACAACGTTCTTACGTTCTTAACGTTCTTACCGTTCTTACGTTCTTACCGTTCTTCAACGTTCTTACCGTTCTTCACCGTTCTTCACTTCTACCGTTCTTCAACGTTCTTAACCGTTCTTACGTTCTTAACGTTCTTAACGTTCTTCAACGTTCTTACCGTTCTTCAACGTTCTTACCGTTCTTACCGTTCTTCAACGTTCTTACCGTTCTCACGTTCTTAACGTTCTTACCGTTCTTCACGTTCTTACGTTCTTACGTTCTCAACGTTCTTACGTTCTTCAACGTTCTTACCGTTCTTACCGTTCTTCAACGTTCTTACGTTCTTAACGTTCTTACCGTTCTTAAACGTTCTTACGTTCTTCAACGTTCTTACCGTTCTTCACGTTCTTAACGTTCTTACGTTCTTCACGTTCTTCAACGTTCTTACCGTTCTTACCGTTCTTCAACGTTCTTACCGTTCTTCACGTTCTTAACGTTCTTAACGTTCTTACACGTTCTTACCGTTCTTAACGTTCTTACGCTCAACGTTCTTACCGTTCTTCAACGTTCTTACCGTTCTTCAACGTTCTTACGTTCTTACCGTTCTTCAACGTTCTTAACCGTTCTTCAACGTTTTTAACGTTCTTCAACGTTCTTCACGTTCTTCAACGTTCTTAACGTTCTTCACGTTCTTCAACGTTCTTACCGTTCTTCAACGTTCTTACGTTCTTACCGTTCTTCCTTCTTAACGTTCTTAACCGTTCTTACCGTTCTTCAACGTTCTTACCGTTCTTCAACGTTCTTACCGTTCTTCAACGTTCTTACCGTTCTTACCGTTCTTCAACGTTCTTACCGTTCTTCAACGTTCTTACCGTTCTTCAACGTTCTTAACGTTCTTCCGTTCTTTCAACGTTCTTACTTCGTTCTTAACCGTTCTTACGTTCTTACCGTTCTTCAACGTTCTTACCGTTCTTCAACGTTCTTACGTTCTTAACCGTTCTTCAACGTTCTTAACGTTCTTCAACGTTCTTAACCGTTCTTCAACGTTCTTACCGTTCTCTTCAACGTTCTTACCGTTCTTCAACGTTCTTAACGTTTCTTACCGTTCTTCAACGTTCTTACCGTTCCTTCAACGTTCTTACCGTTCTTCAACGTTCTTACCGTTCTTCAACGTTTCCGTTACCGTTCTTCAACGTTCTTACCGTTCTTCAACGTTCTTACCGTTCTTCAACGTTCTTACACGTTCTTACCGTTCTTCAACGTTCTTACCGTTCTTCAACGTTCTTACCGTTCATTCTAACGTTCTTAACGTCTATACCGTTCTTCAACGTTCTTACCGTTCTTCAACGTTCTTACACGTTCTTCAACGTTCTTAACGTTCTTCAACGTTCTTCAACGTTCTTACGTCTTACTTCTCAACGTTCTTACCGTTCTTCAACGTTCTTAACCGTTCTTCAACGTTTCTTACCGTTCTTCAACGTTCTTCACGTTCTTAACGTTCTTACCGTTCTTCAACGTTCTTACCGTTCTTCAACGTTCTTAACGTTCTTACGTTCTTCAACGTTCTTACCGTTCTTCAACGTTCTTACCGTTCTTCAACTTCTTACGTTCTTCAACGTTCTTAACCGTTCTTAACGTTCTTACCGTTCTTAACGTTCTTACCGTTCTTCAACGTTCTTACCGTTCTTCACGTTCTAACGTTCTTCAACGTTCTTACCGTTCTTAACGTTCTTAACCGTTCTTCAACGTTCTTACCGTTCTTCAACGTTCTTCAACGTTCTTCACGTTCTTACCGTTCTTAACCGTTCTTAACGTTCTTACCGTTCTTCAACGTTTCTTCAACGTTCTTAACGTTCTTACCGTTCTTAACTTTTACGTCTTACGTTCTTACGTTCTTCAACGTTCTTAACGTTCTTACCGTTCTTAACGTTCTTCAACGTTCTTACGTTCTTCAACGTTCTTACGTTCTTCAACGTTCTTACCGTTCTTCACGTTCTTACGTTCTTCAACGTTCTTCAACGTTCTTAACCGTTCTTCACGTTCTTAACGTTCTTCAACGTTCTTACCGTTCTTCAACGTTCTTACGTTCTTCAACGTTCTTACGTTCTTCAACGTTCTTACCGTTCTTAACGTTCTTACCGTTCTTCAACGTTCTTACCGTTCTACGTTCACGTTCTTCAACGTTCTTACCGTTCTTCAACGTTCTTACCGTTCTTACCGTTCTTCAACGTTCTTCAACGTTCCGTTCTACCGTTCTTCAACGTCTTACCGTTCTTCAACGTCTACGTTCTTACCGTTCTTCAACGTTTCTTACGTCTTACCGTTCTTCAACGTTCTTAACGTTCTTAACGTTCTTCAACGTTCTTCAACGTTCTTCCAACGTCTAACGTTTACCGTTCTTCTACGTTCTTACCGTTTTTCTACACGTTCTTCAACGTTTTCGTCTAACGTTCTTCAACGTTCTTACGTTCTTCAACGTTCTTACCGTTCTTCAACGTTCTTAACGTTCTTACCGTTCTTCAACGTTCTTAACGTTCTTACCGTTCTTCAACGTTCTTACCGTTCTTCAACGTTCTTACCGTTCTTCAACGTTCTTACACGTTCTTACTTCAACGTTCTTCAACGTTCTTCACCGTTCTTTACCGTTCTCACGTTCAACGTTCTTACCGTTCTTCACTTCTTAACGTTCTTACCGTTCTTCACCGTTCTTAACGTTCTTACCGTTCTTAACGTTCTTCACGTTCTTACGTTCTTAACGTTCTTACCGTTCTTCAACGTTCTTAGTTCTAACGTTCTTCAACGTTCTTACCGTTCTTCAACGTTCTTCAACGTTCTTCAACGTTCTTACGTTCTTACGTTCTTCAACGTTCTTCACCGTTCTTCAACGTTCTTAACGTTCTTACGTTCGTTTAACGTTCTTCAACGTTAGTCTTCAACGTTCTTACCGTTCTTAGTCTAACGTTCTTACCGTTCTTCAACGTTTTAACCGTTTTCGTCTACTTCACCGTTCTTCAACGTTCTACGTTCTACCGTTCTCAACGTTCTTCACGTTCTTAACGTTCTTACCGTTCTTCAACGTTCTTAACGTTCTTACCGTTCTTCAACGTTACTTAACGTTCTTCAACGTTCTTACCGTTCTTCACGTTCTTCAACGTTTACTTCACCGTTCTTCAACGTTCTTCAACGTTCTTACACGTTCTTCAACGTTCTTACCGTTCTTCAACGTTCTTAACGTTCTTACCGTTCTTCAACGTTCTTACCGTTTACTCTCAAACGTTCTTCAACGTTCTTAACGTTCTACGTTCTACCGTTCTTCAACGTTCTTAACGTTCTTACCGTTCTTCAACGTTCTTAACCGTTCTTAACGTTCTTACCGTTCTTCAACGTTCTTCAACGTTCTTCAACGTTCTTACCGTTCTTCAACGTTCTTAACGTTCTTACCGTTCTCAACGTTCTTACGTTCTTACCGTTCTTCAACGTTCTTACCGTTCTTCAACGTTCTTACCGTTCTTCAACGTTCTTCAACGTTCTTACCGTTTCACGTTCTTAACGTTCTTACCGTTCTTCAACGTTCTTACCGTTCTTCAACGTTCTTAACGTTTACGTTCTCAACGTTCTTAACCGTTCTTCAACGTTCTTCCGTTCTTACCGTTCTTCAACGTTCTTACCGTTCTTCAACGTTCTTACCGTTCTTACCGTTCTTCAACGTTCTTCAACGTTCTTAACGTTCTCAACGTTCTTAACGTTCTTACGTTCTTCAACGTTCTTCACGTTCTTCAACGCTAACGTTCTTACCGTTCTTCACGTTCAACGTTCTTACCGTTCTTCAACGTTCTTAACGTTCTTCAACGTTCTTCAACGTTCTTAACCGTTCTTCACGCTTCACGTCTTACCGTTCTTCAACGTTCTTACCGTTCTTCAACGTTCTTAACCGTTCTTCAACGTTCTTAACGTTCTTACCGTTTCCTTCAACGTTCTTCAACCGTTCTTCACGTTTCTTAACCGTTCTTCAACGTTCTTCAACGTTTCTTCAACGTTCTTAACGTTCTTACCGTTCTTCAACGTTCTTACACGTTCTTCAACGTTCTACGTTCTTCGTTCTTAACGTTCTTCAACGTTCTTACCGTTCTTCACGTTCTTCAACGTTCTTCAACGTTCTTCACGTTCTTAACGTTCTTCAACGTTCTTAACGTTCTAGTCTTCAACGTTCTTCACGTTCTCTTCACGTTCTTCAACGTTCTTACTTTACCGTTCTTCAACGTTCTTAACGTTCTTACCGTTCTTCAACGTTCTACGTTCTTACCGTTCTTCACGTTCTTCAACGTTCTTAACGTCTTACGTTCTTCACGTTCTTCAACGTTCTTAACCGTTCTATCTTAACGTTCCTTCAACGTTCTTACGTTACTTCAACGTTCTTAACGTCTCTTACCGTTCTTCAACGTTCTTACCGTTCTTCAACGTCTATTCTTAACGTTCTTACCGTTCTTCAACGTTCTTACGTTCTTAACGTTCTTACGTTCTTACCGTTCTTCAACGTTCTTAACGTTCTTAACGTTTACTTCTAACGTTCTTACCGTTCTTCAACGTTTCTTCACGTCTTACGTTCTTCAACGTTTCTTACCGTTCTACGTCTCACGTATCTTCAACGTTCTTAACCGTTCTTCAACCGTTCTTCAACGTTCTTACCGTTCTTCAACGTTCTTAACGTTCTTACCGTTCTTCAACGTTCTTAACGTTCTTACTTTCTTAACGTTCTTACCGTTCTTCAACGTTCTTACCGTTCTTAAACGTTCTTCAACCGTTCTTCAACGTTCTTAACGTTCTTAACGTTCTTAACGTTCTTACCGTTCTTCAACGTTCTTACCGTTCTTCAACGTTCTTACCGTTCTTCAACGTTCTTCAACGTTCTTACGTTCTTCACCGTTCTTACGTTCTTAACGTTCTTCAACGTTCTTACCGTTCTTCAACGTTCTTAACGTTCTTACCGTTCTTAACGTTCTTCACGTTCTTCAACGTTCTTACGTTCCTTCAACGTTCTTACCGTTCTTCAACGTTCTTCAACGTTCTTAACCGTTCTTCAACGTTCTTACCGTTCTTCAACGTTCTTAACGTTCTTCAACGTTTCTTACCACGTTCTTCACCGTTCTTCAACGTTCTTACGTTACCGTTCTTCAACGTTCTTACCGTTCTTCAACGTTCTTAACGTTCTTACCGTTTCTTTCAACGTTCTTCAACGTTCTTACCGTTCTTCAACGTTCTTACCGTTCTTCAACGTTCTTACGTTCTCAACGTTCTTACGTTCTACGTTCTTCACGTTCTTCAACGTTCTTACCGTTCTTCAACGTTTCCTTACCGTTCTTCAACGTTCTTACGTTCTTAACGTTTTCCTTCAACGTTCTTAACGTCTTACCGTTCTTCAACGTTCTTACCGTTTCTTCAACGTTCTTACGTTCTAACGTTTTTACGTCTTACCGTTCTTCAACGTTCTTACCGTTCTGTTTCAACGTTCTTACCGTTCTTCAACGTTCTTAACGTTCTTAACGTTTTTCTTAACGTTCTTACCGTTCTTAACGTTCTTACCGTTCTTCAACGTTCTTACCAACGTTCTACGTCTAACGTTCTTAACGTTCTTCAACGTTCTTCAACGTTCTTCAACGTTCTACCGTTCTTCAACGTTCTTACCGTTCTTACGTTCTTACCGTTCTTCAACGTTCTTACACGTCTTACGTTCTTCACCGTTCTTCAACGTTCTTCTTAACGTTCTTACCGTTTGTCTTCACGTTCTTAACGTTCTACCGTTCTTCAACGTTCTTCAACGTTCTTACGTTCTTCAACGTTCTTACCGTTCTTCAACGTTCTTAACGTTCTTCAACGTTCTTCAACGTTTCTTCTACGTTTCTTCAACGTTCTTACGTTCTTAACGTTCTTAACGTTCTTCACGTTCTTCACGTTCTTCAACGTTCTTACCGTTCTTCACGTTCTTAACGTTCTTAACCGTTCTTACGTTCTTCAACGTTCTTCAACGTTCTTCAACGTTCTTACCGTTCTAACGTCTTACCGTTCTTCAACGTTCTTACCGTTCTTCAACGTTCTTACACGTTCTTCAACGTTCTTACACGTTCTTACCGTTCTTACACGTTCTTAACGTTCTTAAACCGTTCTTCAACGTTCTTAACGTTCTTACCGTTCTTACCGTTCTTCAACGTTCTTAACGTTCTTCAACGTTCTTACCGTTCTTACCTTTTCTTAACGTTCTTCAACGTTCTTCAACGTTCTTACCGTTCTTCAACGTTCTTACCGTTCTTCAACGTTCTTACCGTTCTTACCGTTCTTCACCCGTTCTTAACCGTTCTTCAACGTTCTTACCGTTCTTCAACGTTCTTAACGTTCTTAACGTTCTTCAACGTTCTTACCGTTCTTCAACGTTTTTAAACTTCTTAACGTTCTTAACGTTCTTAACGTTCTTCAACGTTCTTACCGTCTTACGTTCTTCAACGTTCTTAACGTTCTTACCGTTCTTCAACGTTCTTACCGTTCTTCAACCGTTCTTAACGTTCTTACCGTTCTTCAACGTTCTTACCGTTCTTCAACGTTCTTACCGTTCTTCAACGTTCTTCACCGTTCTTCAACCGTTCTTAACGTTCTTACCGTTCTTCAACGTTCTTACCGTTCTTCAACGTTCTTAACGTTCTTACGTTCTTCAACGTTCTTACCGTTCTTACCGTTCTTCAACGTTCTTACGTTCTTCAACGTTCTTAACCGTTCTTACCGTTTCAACGTTCTTAACGTTCTTAACCGTTCTTCAACGTTCTTACCGTTCTTCAACGTTCTTACGTTCTTCAACGTTCTTACGTTCTTACCGTTCTTCAACGTTCTTAACGTTCTTACCGTTCTTCAACGTTCTTAACGTTCTTCAACGTTCTTACCGTTCTTCAACGTTCTTAACGTTCTTAACGTTCTTCAACGTTCTTACCGTTCTTCAACGTTCTTACCGTTCTTCAACGTTCTTAACGTTCTTACCGTTCTTAACGTTCTTACGTTTACCGTTCTTCACGTTCTTACGTTCTTCAACGTTCTTACGTTCTTCAACGTTCTTACCGTTCTTCAACGTCTTAACTTTACCGTTCTTCAACGTTCTTACGTTCTACCGTTCTTCAACGTTCTTACCGTTCTTCAACGTTCTTACGTTCTTCACGTCTACGTTCTTCAACGTTCTTAACGTTCTTCACCGTTCTTTCACCGTTCTTCAACGTTCTTACGTTCTTACCGTTCTTCAACGTTCTTACCGTTCTTCAACGTTCTTACCGTTTCTTCAACGTTCTTACCGTTCTTACCGTTCTTCAACGTTCTTACCGTCTTCACTTCTTAACGTTCTTACCGTTCTTCAACGTTCTTAACGTTTTTAAACCGTTCTTTCAACGTTCTTCAACGTTCTTACCGTTCTTACCGTTCTTCAACGTTCTTAACGTTCTTAACCGTTCTTCAACGTTCTTACCGTTCTTCAACGTTCTTAACGTTCTTCAACGTTCTTACGTTCTTACCGTTCTTCAACGTTCTTCAACGTTCTTCAACGTTCTTACCGTTCTACGTTCAACGTTCTTACCGTTCTTCAACGTCTTACCGTTCTTCAACGTTTCTTACCGTTCTTCAACGTTCTAACGTTCTTACCGTTCTTCAACGTTTTACGTTCTCAACGTTCTATACGTTCTTACCGTTGTCACGTTCTTAACGTTCTTACCGTTCTTCAACTTTTGTTAACTTCTTACGTTCTTAACCGTTCTTCAACGTTCTTAACGTTCTTACCGTTCTTCACGTTCTTAACGTTCTTCAACGTTCTTAACCGTTCTTACCGTTTCGTTCACGTTCTTAACGTTCTTAACCGTTCTTACGTTCTAACGTTCTTACCGTTCTTCAACGTTCTACGTTCTTACCGTTCTTAACGTTCTTAACGTTCTTACGTCTTAACACGTTCTTACGTTCTTAACGTTCTTAACGTTCTTCAACGTTCTTACCGTTCTTAACCGTTCTTCAACGTTCTTACCGTTCTTTTCAACGTTCTTACCGTTCTTCAACGTTCTTACCGTTCTTCAACGTTCTTACTTTACTTTACCGTTCTTCAACGTTCTTACCGTTCTTCAACGTTCTTACCGTCTTCACGTTCTTACCGTTCTTCAACGTTCTTACCGTTCTTCAACGTTCTTACCGTTCTTACCGTTCTTCAACGTTCTTACCGTTCTTACCGTTCTTCAACGTTCTTACCGTTCTTCCCGTTCTTCAACGTTCTTACCGTTCTTCAACGTTCTTACGTTCTTACCGTTCTTCAACGTTCTTCAACGTTCTTACCGTTCTTACCGTTCTTACCGTTCTTCAACGTTCTTACCGTTCTTCAACGTTCTTACCGTTCTTCAACGTTCTTACCGTTCTTCAACGTTCTTACCGTTCTTACCGTTCTTCAACGTTCTTACCGTTCTTACCGTTCTTCAACGTTCTTACCGTTCTTACCGTTCTTACCGTTCTTAACGTTCTTCAACGTTCTTCAACGTTCTTACCGTTCTTAACGTTCTTACCGTTCTTCAACGTTCTTACGGGCGGAAGTTGCCTGAAGTCGCCGAACATCCACACCATCAGTCCGCCAAACGGTTCGTCCTTTGTGGGGCCGTGCGACTCTTGGCGAGACTCCTTGCATCGGGTCTCAAGAAAGTGCAGCATCATCAGGCCCACCATGGACATCTCGTCGACGATGACGAATCGAATGTTGGCCATGGCCAACTGAAATCGCTGTTGGGCTTCGCCTGTGAGAGGGCCAAACTTTCTCGCATCCGTGGGGATGTGAAACAGCGAGTGCAGCGTATAGCCGTCGATGTTGAGTGCTGCGATGCCAGTGGTGCCACAATGGCCACCGAGTCTGGCCCAAATGCAACACTGATGCGTCGAATCATCTCCCGGATCATGGTGCTCTTGCCGCATCCAGCCTTCCCCTGGACGACCGTTAGCTTGGGTGGAATGCCATCAGTCGGAGAGGAGGCCTCTGCTGCAAGTAGTCAATCTGACTCTGGAGATGTTCGAGTAGGCCAAGTTGCTCGTCCGAGAAGGCGATCGTTGGTGGCTCAGCAATGATTTGCTGGCGCTCCAATGCGGGTATTCCGTTGCGAAGAAATTCTTTGACTTCTTCCAGCGTTGGGTACCCGGCCGAATGACCTTCCCAGTCAAAAGCGGTGTCCATGGGTCGCTGGCCAAGGACATCTTGGGCCTCTGCGCGATTCAGCTCTCGTTCGTTGGCCATTCCCGCGGCGATCATGAACGGATCGCGAAGATCTTCTTCATTGATCAACTCAGGCGGGATGCCTTCGTCTTCCACTTCGGGCAGCTCAGGAGGCTGAACACCCTGAAGATTCAGAGCTTGGTGGCGACTGCGCCATGTGGTGTGCATGACATTGGCCACAGGGTCATGGAGAAGCTGGTCGAAGGGCAGTTTGTCCCCGGAATGGCACATTGAGGATGACGTGAAGGCGGTAGTACTTCTCGTCCGATTCAGTGTTGCCAGCCAGCTTCAGGCGAGGAAAGACGCGAACAACTGCTTCCTTTTGCCGCTTGCTGTAGCGAATCTCACCATTGACCCTTCTGGTGTAGTGATTCTTGGCAAAGTGAAGCAACGTCATGTTGTTCCAGTCAATCTGGCCGCGGGGATCTTCGGTAGGACGATCCCTGTACTTTTCGATCATACTTCGACCTTGGCGGATGCTATCATCGTTGGGGTCGATGTTGATCGTTTGCCAGGCACCATCGTTGAAGTTCAGAACGACAACTCCCGGGTCTTGCCGTACATTGGCCACCCGAAGAGGATGTGCATCACCTCCTGTGCGGAGTAGTCGCGGTCACCGACTGTCTTGATCACCAGCGACGAGATCAATCTCTTGGCAGGTGAATCATCGGCAGTCCGTGCCAGGATCGCCCGCATGAGCTCGAGGAAGTCTTTGGACGACTTTTCCTCCTTGCTGGCATACTTGGCGATGTAAAAGTCACTGTCTCTTGTCAGTGATTGCGGAAACATCGTTGTTTGCTCGCCAAACGTGCGTCACGAACGCGTTGAATCGCCCCATCAGATGTCATTTTCGACGGGGAAAAACCCAGCGGCCGTCTTTATATTCGACGCGCTTCGTTCGCGCACGGAATGGGAACTTGAACCGGCACTTCATCGGCCTGCCCGGCGGATCGTTCCGCTTCAAGATCCTTGCTCCTTTCCCGTTCACTTGTCACCTTCACCTTCAGCTTCTCCAAGCTGCCGTCTCTCTTAAGAAAAAGAATAGTTCCTGGCGAGATACGGTAATACCGGTCAGAACGGTCAAGAAACAAGAGATGCTTGCAAATGCCATTTAAACTGCCCCCCTAATTGGCTTACACATTCAAAAGGTAACAGGTGAGAACAATGGCTTTTGCGTTCGAAAAAGCATCACCGAGATCCTCGTGATGAGTAAGTCTCGCTGTGAAATAATTAGGGCCCGGTCTGGATTCCGGAGATATGGGGATTCAAGGATTGAATCCTGGATCTGAATCCTCTTGTCTGGATCCAGACCCGGCCCAAGTTATTTCTTCACACTGGACTCTACTCATCCACGAGGATCTTCGGTGATGCTTTTTCGACGCAAAGCCATTGGTCCACCTAGTACCTTTTTATGTTGTAATTGCCAATTAGGGGGGCGGAAGTATCGCTCTTTGAGGAAATAAGGAGAGTTTTTCAATTGAAGAAAACACTGTTGATTTTGAATTTGGAATTTTAACTAGAATTTTACACCTTATCACATATGTTATTCAGTGGATACCACTTTGTTGTGCGGTTCCCAAACGCTCGCACTAAATGGTTATGCTTGAAATCGCATCACTGTTCAGTGAAATTTTTGCGCCTGCAATGTCCGCAGACAAAAAGGCAAAAAGGGCGGCCTCGCGCCCCAAATGAATTGTATATTTTAATATTAAATATAAATATAATTAAAATTTGGTGACCTTTAAATTGACGATCAATATCTTCATTACAATATTCATACAGAATATTATTGTCACCCAAACAGAAGTGGATCGGTTTTGCTTATATACTAGCAATCGCCGTGCCATCAGAGCCGACAGGCGGTTAGACTTTCGGCCGAGACAATGGCCACAAGAACCTGACCTCAATGACTTCTATATGCCATCTTGTTGGCATCACATGCGGCGTGCTTTTGAATAGAAAAAATCGGCGCGTTGATGCCAATATTTGCAAAAAAATGTTTGTCTGACGGCTTCCCGTTAGCACCCGCAACAATCGCGCGAAGCGCGATTGTTGCGGTGCTAACGGGAAGCACCGAAGACTTAGGGATGACTTTTTGACAGTTTTGGTCTTCGTTGTGTTCACTAAGGCTCCTAGGAAAAAGATCCGATTTGGCCCAGATTTTGCATATAGGTAGATTCAAGCCAGAGGAGATAAAACTAAAGCCGTTTTGGCCAAATTCGGTGTCAGAGTGATGCTACAATTTTTCAAAGATGACACCTTTTCCCATTGAAATGCATGGAAGCAACAATAGCCTTCTTTTTTGTGAATAAAAATAAAGTTCTACTAGATAGCGTGTCTCAAGCATGGGCAGGCAATATACTGTGCTCGCTGCTTATGGCGACCACTAGGCGCATTTGGAATGTATGAATGATTCCGTGAATGAGAATTTTGGCCTCAGAGAATCACCAGAGCCCCATTAGGCTAAACTAAATCAGTCGATAACTGGTTGCTGCATGCAGGAATTGACCGATCCGCTGTCCTTGAAAGATGCTTTTCCTCAAAGCGCTTGGCCTTAGCCCGTTGGCATTTCGCAATCACCTGCCGCTAGCGGCCAATGCGCGAACCAACCAAAGGCCGTGCGAGCGGACAGGCGGTTGAGAACGTTGAAGAACGTTGAAGAACGGGTAAGAACGTGAAGAACGGTAAACGTAAGACGTGAAGACGGAAACCGTTGAGAACGTAAGAACGTTGAAGAACGGTAAGAACGTAAGAACGTTGAAGAACGTGTAAGAACGTTGAAGAACGTTGAAGAACGTTGAAGAACGGTAAGAACGTTAAGAACGAAGACGTAAGACGTTAAGAACGTAAGACGTTGAAGAACGGTAAGAACGTAAGAACGTTAAGAACGGTAAGAACGTTGAAGAACGTGAAGAACGTAAAACGTTGAAGAACGGTAAGAACGTGAGAACTTGAAACGTTGAAGAACGTTGAAGAACGTTGAAGAACGGTAAACGTTGAAGAACGGTAAGAACGTTGAAGAACGTTAAGAACGTTGAAGACGTGAGAACGTAAGAACGTTGAAGAACGGTAAGAACGTTGAAGAACTGTTGAAGAACGGTAAGAACGTTTGAGGTAAGAACGTTGAAGAACGTTGAAGAACGGTAAACGTTGAAGAACGTTAAGAACGTTGAAGAACGGTAAGAACGTTGAAGACGTAAGAACGTGAATAACGCGTTAAGAACGGTAAGAACGTTGAAGAACGGTAGAACGTTAAACGTTAAGAACTTGAAGAACGTTAAGAACGTCAGAACGTTAGAACGTTGAAGAACGTAAGAACGTGAAGAACGCTGTAAAACGTACTTGAAGAACGGTAGAGACGTTGAGAACGTAAGAACGTTGAAACGAAGACGTAAGAACGTTGAAGAACGTTGAAGAACGTGTAAGTAACTTTGAAGAACGGTAGAACGTTGAAGAACGGTTAAGAACGTTGAAGAACGGTAAGACGTTGAAGGAGACGTTAAAGAACGGTAAGAACGTTGAGAAGGGTAAGAACTTTTGAAGAACGTTGAAGAACGTTAAGACGTAAAACTGAAGAACGGTAAGAACGTTTAAGAACGTAGAACGTTGTAAGAACGTGAGAACGGTAAGAACGTTGAAGACGTAACGAAACGTTGAAGGAAAACGTTTGAAGAACGTAAGAACGTTGAAGAACGGTAAAAACGTAACGTTGAAGAACGGAAATAACGTAAGACGTGAAAAACGTTAAGAACTTAAGAACGTTTGAGAACGGTAAGAACGTTTAGACGGAAAAACTTGAAACGGTAAGAACGTTGAAGAACGGTAAGAACGTTGAAGAAACGGTAAGACGTTGAAGAACTTTAAAACGTTAATAACGTAACGAACGTTGAAGAACGTTGAAGAACGGTAAGAACGTTGAAGAAGGGTAAGAACTTAAGAACGTTAAGAACGTTGAAGAACGTAAAACTGAAGAACGGTAAGAACGTTGAAGAACGGTAGAACGTTAAGAACGTTAAGAACGTTAAGACGAAGAACGTTGAAGAACGGTAAAAACGTTGAAGAACGGTAAGAACGTTAAGAACGTTAAGAACGTTAAGAACGTAAAACGTTTAAGAACGTTAGAAAACGTTTACGAACGTTAAAAACGTTGAAGAACGTTGACGAGAACGTTAACGAACGTTAGAGACGTGAAGTAACGTTGAGAACGTAAGAACGTTGAAGAACGGTAAGAACGTTAAGAACGTTTAAGAACGGTAAAACGTTGAGAACGTAAGAACGTTGAAGAACGGTTAAGAACGTTGAAGAACGTAAGAACGTTAAGAACGTTGAAGAACGGTAAGAACGTTGAAGAACGTAAACGTAACGTTGAAGACGTAAGAACGTTGAAGAACGTTAAGAACGTTGAAGACGTGAAGAACGGTAGAACGTTGAGAACGTAAGAACGTTGAAGAACGTTGAAAAACTTTAAGAACGTTGAAGAACGGTAAGAACGTTGAAGAACGGAAAGAACGTAGAACGTTGAAGAACGGTAAGAACGTTGAAAACGGTAAGAACGTTGAGAACGGTAAGAACTTTTAGAACGTTAAGAACGTTTAAAACGGTAATAACGTTAGAACGTTAGAACGGTAAGACCGTTGAAGACTTTAAGAACGTTAAGACGTTAAGAACGTGTAAGAACGTTAAGAACGTTAAGAACGTTTAAGAACGTTGAAGAACGGTATAACGTTAAAGAACGGTTAAGAACGTAAGAACGGCGTTAAGAACGTTAAGACGACGTTGAAGAACGTAAGAACGTGTAAGAACGGTAAGAACGTTTAAGCTTAAGACGTTAAGACGTAAGAACGTTAAGAACGTTGAAGAACGTAACCTTGAAGAACGTTGAAGTAACTTTAAGAACGGTAAAGTAAGAAGGGTAAGAACGTTGAAGAACGTTTAAGAACGTATAAGACGTGTAAGAACTTGAAGAACGTTGTGAAGAACGGTAAGAACGTTGAAGTAACGGTAAGAACTTTAAAACTTAAGAACGTAAGAACGTAGAACGTTAAGAACGGTAAGAAACGTTGAAGAACGTAAGAACGTTGAAGAACGGTAAGAACGTTAAGAACGTTGAAGAACGTAATAACGTTGAAGAACGGTTTAAAACGTTGAAGAACGTTTAAGAACGTTGAAAAACGGTAAGAACTGTTGAAGAACGTGTAAGAACGTTAATAACGTTTAAGAACGGTAAGAACGTTAGCGAACGTTGAAGAACGTGAAGAACGTTTGAAGAACGTAAGGTAACGTTAAGAACGAAGACGGTAAGAACGGAACGTTGAAGAACGGTTAAGTAAACGTTAAGAACTTGATAGATAACGTTAGAACGGTAAGAACGTTGAAGAACGTTGTAGAAGAACGTAAGAACGTTGAAGAACGGTTATAACGTTAAGAACGTTTGAAGAACGGTAAGAACGTTGAAGAACGTAGAAACGTTGAAGAACGTAGAACGTTGAAAGACGGTAAGAACGTTAATAACGTTGAAGAACGTAAGAACGTTGAAGAACGGTGAAGACGGTGAAGAACGTGAAGAACGTTAAGAACGGTAAGACAGCGTTAAGAACGTTAAGAACGTTAAGTAACGTTGAAGAACGGTAAGAACGTTGAGACGTAGAAGTAACGGTAAGAACGTTGAAGAAGACGTAAACTTAAGAAGATTAAGAACGTGAACTGAAGAACGTTAAGAACGGTGAGAGCCAAGAACGTTGAAGAACGGTAATTGTCTCAAACGTTGAGAACGGTGACGAACGTGAAGAACGGTGAAGAACGGTAGAGACCGTTGAGACGGTGCGACGGTCGAGAACGGGTAAGACCGTTGAAGGCCACGGTGCGTTAAGAGCGTATGACAGAACGGTCGAGAACGGTAAGAAGACGTGTAAGAACGTTGTCAGAACGGTAAGAACGTGGCTGAAGCGTGAAGACGTAAGAACGGGTTATACCGTGCAGAAGGGGTGCGGGGAGTAAGAGACGCTTAAATTGAGCAAGCGATAAATATACGGGTAAGATCACTTTTGTTGATACCCAAGCTTTCAAGAACGGTAAGTACTTGCGAACGTTAAACGGGGAAGACGGTAAAACGTTAAGACTTTGGGGTGGGGGTTTGAGGGGTAACTTTAAGAAACTTGACGAAAGAACTTTGAGAAGGGGAAGAAACGTTAAAAACGGAAAAACGGAAGAACTGGAACTTTGAAAAACGGTTAAAACGTCTGGGGTAAGAGTGTTTTGGAACGATAAAAGGGTTAAAACGGTTCAACTGAAGAACGTTGGGAAGAACGGTAGAACTTTGAGACGTAAAACGTTAAGAACTTAAAAACGGAAGAACGTTAGAACGAGAGGTGAGCGGTGAAGAACGTTAGACGGTTAAGAACGGTAAGAACGTTGAGAACGTTTAAGAAGGGTTAAGAACGGTAGTAACGTTGAAGACTGGTAAGAACGTTCAGACGTTAGAACGTTGAAGAACGTGAAGACGTAAACTTTGAAGACTTAATAAACGGGAGCTGAAGAACGTTAAGAACGTAAGAACGGTAAGAACGTTGAAGAACGTAAGAACTTAACTTTGAAGAACGTTAAAGAACGTTAAAGAACGTTAAGAACGTTAGAACGTAAGTAACGTTTAAAAACGTAAGAACGTGAAGAACGGTGGAAGACAACGGAAAAGAACGTTAAGAACGTTGAAGAAACGTGAAGTAAGAAGGGTGAAGAACGTTGAAGAACGGTAAGAACGTTAAGAACGTTGAAGAACGTAGAACGTTGAAGACGGTAGAACGTTTGAACGAAAACGGTAAGAACGTTGAAGAACGTTGAAGAACGTTAAGAACGTTAAGAACGTTGAAGAACGTAAGAAGGGTTAAACGTTGAAACGTTAAGAACGTTGAAGAACGTTAAGAACGGTAAAACGTTGAAGAACGTAAGAACGTGAAGAACGTTGAAGAACTTTTAAAGAACGGTAGACGTTAAGACGTGAAGAACGTTGAAGAACGTGGTAAACGTAAGACGTAAGAACGTGACTTGAAGAACTTGAGACGTTGAGAACGTGAAAAACGGAGAACTGAAGAACGTTGAAGTTAACGGTAAGAACGTTGAAGAACGGTAAAAACTTAGAACGTTAAAAACGTTGAAGAACGGTAAGGAACGTTTGAAGAACTTGAAGAACGGTAAGAAACGTTGAAGAACGGTAAGAACGTTAGAACGGTGAAGAACGTTGAAGAACGGTAAGAACGTAAGAACGTTGAAGAACGGTAAGAACGTTTGAAGACGGTAAGAACGTGTTGAAGAACGTTCAGTGAACGGTACGAACGTTAAGAACGTTGAGAGTTGAAGAAGGAGGTAGAACGTTGAAGAACGGTAAGAACGTTGAAGAACTGTAGAGTGAAACTTGAAGAACGGGGGGTGTACGGTAGAGGCGTTGACGAACGTTGAGAAGGCGTGTGGTGAGAACGGTAAACTAAAAGGGGGTTGGGGGAAGAACGGTGGTAAGGGGAGGAAAGCGTTGGGGAAGTCGGTTGAGAGAGGGTTACTAACTTTGGGGGAAGTTTGAAGAACGGTATGGAACGTAAGAACGTTGAAAAAGGGTTAAGACGGGTTTTGAAGACGTTAAAAACGGGTGGCTGGTAAGGGTTGCCAGAACGTTGAAGAACGTTAGAACTAATAACGCGTTAAAAGGAGGCGTAAGAACGTTGAAGAACGGTGCTGACGTTGGAAGACTGCGGACGGGGAACCTTTAAGTGTAGGAAAGGGTTTAAAATTGGGGAAACGGGGTTTTGTGAACGTTTAAGCGTAAAACTTGAGAAACGTAAGAACGGAGCTTGAAGGGTGGTAAGGGGAAAACGTTGTTGAAGCGGTTAAAACGTTGAAGCCCGGAAAAACGGAAATTGGTTCTAAGAACGGAAGGGAACGGTGAAGAAACTAAGAAAACGTGTTGAAAATTTAAAGGAAGGGTTAAGGAGACGGGAAGAACTTTAAACTTGAAGAACGGTTGAATAACGGAAAACTTTAAAGAACGGAAGAAGGGGAAGCTTTGGAAGGGAAAGAACGTAAGAACGTTGAAGATTTTTATGAAGGGGTTTGAAGCGGGTTGGGAACGGTAAAACTTTGGAAAACGGAAGAACGTAGCTTTAACGGGAAACGGTAAAAGGGTTAAAAGGGTTGAAGAGGAACTTAAAACTTTTAAAGAAGGGTAAAACGTTGAAGAACGGTAAAGTTGAAAACGTAAGAACGTTAAGAAGGGTTAAAACGTTAAAAATTTTTAAGAACGGTAAGAACGTTGAAGAACGTAAAAACAAACCTTTTGAAGAACTTAAGAACGTTTGAAGAAGGGAAGAACGTTTGACGAACGGTAAGCAAAACGTTAAGAACGTTAAGAACGTTGAAAAGTTGAAGACCTTTAAGAACGTGAAAACGTAAAAACCCGTTAAGAACTTTGAAGAACGTTGGTAAGAACTTTGAAGAACGGTAGGTGACCTTTTGAAGAACGGTAAGAACGTTAAGAACGTTAAAGGGACGTTAAGAACGTTGAAAACGTTGAAGAACGGTAAGGAACGTTAAGAACGTGTGAAAACGTTAAGAACGGGAAGAACGGTAAGAACGTTAAGAACGTTTGAAGACCGTAAAACGTTGAAGAACGGTTAGAACGTGTAGAACGGTTAAGTAACGTTGAAGACGGTGGTGAAGAACGGTTGGAAAAGTGAAGAACGTAAGACGTTAAGAACGTAAGACGGTAAGACTTGAAGAACGGTAAGAACGTAAGAACTTGAAGAGACGGTAAGAACGTTAAGAACGTTAAGACGTGAAGAACGTTGAAGAACGTAAGAACGTGAATAACGTTAAGAACGTTAAGAACGTTGAAGAACGGTAAGACGTTGAAGAACGGTAAGAACGTTGAAGAACGGTAAGACCCTTTAAGAACTTTAAGGGCGGGCGGTTAGAAACGTTGAAAACTGGGTGGAAGGAGTCGGGTGTGAGTGGAACGGGTGTGATGAGGTGGTGCTTGGGTAGGGGGATGTGGGGAGACTGGTTAGCGAGAGCGGTACTGAGTAACTGGTTTAATACGTTTGTAGAGAAGCGTAAGATAGCGTGAGTAGACGAAGTGACGTATGTGAAGCTTGAATAAAGCGGTATGGAAGGGGCTTTGACCTCCCGGTTTAAGTAACGGGGGTTAGAGAAGCTTTAAACGTTGTGAGATAACGGTAAAAGCTGTGT
>JAMZRA010000008.1:9115818-9159145 GCA_024499935.1 Tyrophagus putrescentiae
CTTCAACGTTCTTCACGTTCTTACCGTTCTTACGTTCTTACGTTCTTACCGTTCTTCAACGTTCTTCAACGTTCTTACCGTTCTTACCGTTCTTCAACGTTCTTAACGTTCTTACCGTTCTTCAACGTTCTTAACGTTCTTACCGTTCTTCAACGTTCTTACGTTCTTCACGTTCTTAACGTTCTTAACGTTCTTACCCGTTCTTCACGTTCTTAACGTTCTTACCGTTCTTAACGTTCTTACCTTTTCTTCAACGTTCTTACGTTCTTAACGTTCTTAACGTTCTTACGTTCTTCAACGTTCTTCAACGTTCTTACCGTTCTTCAACGTTTTAACGTTCTTACCGTTCTTAAACGTTCTTAACGTTCTTACCGTTCTTCAACGTTCTTACCGGTCTTCACACTTTTCTTCACTTTCCCCTTTACCGTTCTTACCGTTCTTAACCTTTCTTAACGTTCTTACCTTTTCTTCAACGTTCTTACCGTTCTTCAACGTTCTTACCGTTCTTCAACGTTCTTCAACGTTCTTACCCCGTTCTTCAACGTTCTTAACGTTCTTACCGTTCTTCAACGTTCTTAACGTTCTTACCTTTTCTTCAACGTTCTTCAACGTTCTTACCGTTTCTTAACCGTTCTTCAACTTTCTTTTAACGTTCTTACCTTTCCCCTTCAACGTTCTTAACTTTTCTTCCCTTTTCTTCAACGTTCTTCCCGGGGGGTTTTTCCCCCGTTCTTACCGTTTTTTAACGTTCTTACCTTTTCTTCAACGTTCTTACCGTTCTTCAACGTTCTTACCGTTCTTCAACGTTCTTACCGTTCTTCAACGTTCTTCAACGTTCTTACACGTTCTTACCGTTCTTCAACGTTCTTAACGTTCTTACCGTTCTTCACACGTTCTTCAACGTTCTTACCGTTTACCGTTCTTCACGTTCTTACGTTCTTACCGTTCTTAACGTTCTTACCGTTCTTCAACGTTCTTACCGTTCTTAAACGTTCTTACCGTCTTACCGTTCTTCAACGTTTTTACGTTCTCAACGTTCTTACGTTCTTCAACGTTCTTCAACGTTCTTCACGTTCTTACCGTTCTTAACCCGTTCCCTTTTCAACGTTCTTACCGTTCTTCAACGTTCTTACCGTTCTTCAACGTTCTTACCGTTTTTCACCGTTCTTAACGTTCTTACCGTTCTTCAACGTTCTTTAACGTTTCCTTCAACGTTCTTACCGTTCTTCAACGTTCTTACCGTTCTTCAACTTTCTTACCGTTCCTTCACCGTTCTTAACGTTCTTACCGTTCTTCAACGTTCTTACGTTCTTCAACGTTCTTACCGTTCTTAAACCCGTTCTTAACGTTCTTACCGTTCTTCAACGTTCTTCAACGTTCTTACCCGTTCTTAAACGTTTTTACCGTTCTTACGTTCTTAACGTTCTTACCGTTCTTCAACGTTCTTAACGTTCTTACGTTCTTCAACGTTCTTACGTCTTACCGTTCTTACGTTCTTAACGTTCTTACCGTTCTTCAACGTTCTTTTACGTTCTTCACGTTCTACGTTCTTCAACGTTCTTACCGTTCTTCAACGTTCTTACCGTTCTTAACGTTCTTCAACGTTCTTACCGTTCTTCACGTTCTTACCGTTTCGTTCACCGTTCTTCAACGTTCTTACGTTCTTCAACGTTCTTACCGTTCTTCACGTTCTTCAACGTTCTTACCGTTCTTCAACGTTCTTAACGTTCTTCAACGTTCTTACGTTCTCACGTTCTTACCGTTCTTCAACGTCTTAACGTTCTTACGTTCTTCAACGTTCTTACCGTTCTTCAACGTTCTTACCGTTCTTCAACGTTCTTACCGTTCTTCAACGTTCTACGTCTTAACGTTCTTACGTTCTTCGTCTTCAACGTTCTTACGTTCTTCAACGTTCTTACCGTTCTTAACTTCCGTTCTTAACGTTCTTCAACGTTCTTAACGTCTTCTACGTTCTTATCAACGTTCTTAACGTTCTTTTTACGTTCTTCAACGTTCTTAACGTTCTTACGTTTACGTTCTTAACGTTTCTTACCGTTCTTCACGTTCTACGTTCTTACCGTTCTTACCGTTCTTCAGTTCTTACGTTCTTACCGTTCTTCAACGTTCTTCCGTTCTTACCGTTCTTCTACTCTTAACGTTCTTAACGTTCTTCACGTCTTCAACGTTCTTAACGTTCTTACGTTCTTCAACGTTCTTACCGTTCTTACGTTCTTACGTTTACGTTCTTACGTCATTCAACGTTTCTTACCGTTCTTCAACGTTCTTACGTTCTTACGTTCTACGTTCTTCGTTCCGTTCTTCAACGTTCTTACCGTTCTTCACGTTCTTAACGTTCTTACCGTTCTTCAACGTTCTTAACGTTCTTACCGTTCTTCAACGTTCTTACCGTTCTTCAACGTTCTTAACGTTCTTACCGTTCTTCAACGTTCTTCAACGTTCTTAACGTTCTTAACGTTCTTACCGTTCTTCAACGTTCTTACCGTTCTTCAACGTTCTTAACGTTCTTACCGTTCTTCAACGTTCTTACCGTTCTTCAACGTTCTTACCGTTCTTCAACGTTCTTACCGTTCTTCACGTTCTTACCGTTCTTCAACGTTCTTACCGTTCTTACCGTTCTTCAACGTTCTTAACCCCGTTCTTCAACGTTCTTCAACGTTCTTAACGTTCTTAACGTTCTTACCGTTCTTTCAACGTTCTTACCGTTCTTCAACGTTCTTACGTTCCTTCCGTTCTTACGTTCCCCTTTTACGTTCTTACCGTTCTTCAACGTTCTTAACCGTTCTTCAACGTTCTTACCGTTTTCCCTTCAACGTTTTACCGTTCTTCAACGTTCTTCACGTTCTTAACGTTCTTAACGTTCTTACCGTTCTTCAACGTTCTTAACCGTTCTTCACGTTCTTACACGTTCTTCACGTTCTTCAACGTTCTTAACCGTTCTTCAACGTTCTTACCGTTCTACGTTCTTCAACGTTCTTACCGTTCTTCAACGTTGTTCTTAACCGTTCTTCACGTTCTTAACGTTCTTCCGTTCTTCAACGTTCTTACCGTTCTTCACACGTTCTTCACCGTTCTTCAACGTTCTTACCGTTCTTCAACGTTTCTTCTTCAACGTTCTTACCGTTCTTCAACGTTCTTACACGTTCTTCAACCGTTCTTCTTACCGTTCTTCAACGTTTCTTTACCGTTCTTCACGTTCTTACGTCTTAACGTTCTACGTTCTTCAACGTTCTTAACGTTCTTCATTTACGTTCTTCAACGTTCTTAACCGTTCTTCAACGTTCTTAACTTCTTACCGTTCACTTCAACGTTCTTCAACGTTCTACGTTCTCACGTTCTTCACGTTCTTAACGTTCTTACCGTTCTTCAACGTCTTCTTAACGTTCTTAACCGTTCTTCAACGTTCTTAACCGTTCTTCAACGTTCTTACCGTTCTTCAACGTTCTTACACGTTCTTCAACGTTCTTACCGTTCTTACGTTCTTAACCGTTCTTCCGTCTCAACGTTCTTACGTTCTACGTTCAACGTTCTTACCGTTCTTCAACGTCTTCCGTCTAACCCGTTTCTTCAACGTTCTTAACGTTCTTACGTTCTTCAACGTTTTTAAACGTTCTTACCGTTCTTCACGTTCTTAACGTTCTTCAACGTTCTTACCGTTCTTAACGTTCTTCAACGTTCTTCAACGTTCTTACCGTTCTTCAACGTTCTTACCGTTCTTAACGTTCTTAACGTTCTTAACGTTCTTCCGTTCTTACCGTTCTTCATCACGTTCTTCAACGTTCTTACCGTTCTTCAACGTTCTTAACGTTCTTCAACGTTCTTACGTTCTTCAACGTTCTTACGTTCTTCAACGTTCTTCGTCTTCAACGTTCTTACCGTTCTTCAACGTTCTTACCGTTCTTCACGTTCTTCAACGTTCTTACCGTTCTTCAACGTTCTTACCGTTCTTCAACGTTCTTCACGTTCTTCAACGTTCTTACCGTTACGTTCTTCACGTTCTTACCGTCTTCCGTCTTCAACGTTCTTACGTTCTTCAACGTTCTTACCGTTCTTCAACGTTCTTACCGTTCTTCACCGTTCTTCAACGTTCTTAACCGTTCTTACCGTTCTTCAACGTTCTTACCGTTCTTCAACGTTCTTCAACGTTCTTACCGTTCTTACCGTTCTTCAACGTTCTTACCGTTCTTCAACGTTCTTAACGTTCTTACCGTTCTTCAACGTTCTTACCGTTCTTCAACGTTCTTACCGTTCTTACCGTTCTTCAACGTTCTTACCGTTCTTAACGTTCTTACCGTTCTTAAACGTTTACCGTTCTTACCGTTCTTCAACGTTCTTACCGTTCTTCAACGTTCTTAACGTTCTTACCGTTCTTCAACGTTCTTACCGTTCTTACCGTCTTCAACGTTCTTCAACGTTCTTCAACGCTCGCTCCGCTCGCACGGCCTTTGGTTTGGTTCGCGCATTGGCCGCTTACGCGGCCAGGTGATGTCGGGAGATGCGCCAATCGCGGCTAAGCGCCAAGCAGCTTGTGAGTGAAAGGCATCATTTTCAAGGGCACAGCGGCATCGAGTCAATTCCTGCATGCAGCAACCAGTTATTCGACCTGATTTAGTTTAGCCTAATGGGGCTCTGGTGATTCTCTGAGGCCAAAATTCTCATTCACGGAATCATTCATACATTCCAAATGCGCCTAGTGGTCGCCATAAGCAGCGAGCACAGTATATTGCCTGCCCATTGCTTGAGACACGCTATCTAGTAGAACTTTATTTTTATTCACAAAAAAAGAAGGCTATTGTTGCCTTCCCATGCATTTCAATGGGAAAAGGTGTCATCTTTGAAAAATTGTAGCATCACTCTGACACCGAATTTGGCCAAAACGGCTTTAGTTTTATCTTCCTCTGGCTTGAATCTACCTATATGCAAAATCTGGGCCAAATCGGATCTTTTTCCTAGGAGCCTTAGTGAACACAACGAAGACCAAAACTGTCAAAAAGTCATCCCTAAGTCTTCGGTGCTTCCCGTTAGCACCCGCAACAATCGCGCTTCGCGCGATTGTTGCGGGTGCTAACGGGAAGCACGTCAGACAAACATTTTTTTGCAAATATTGGCATCAACGCGCCGATTTGTTTTCTATTCAAAAGCACGCCGCATGTGATGCCCAACAAGATGGCATATAGAAGTCATTGAGGTCAGGTTCTTGTGGCCATTGTTCTCGGCCGAAAGTCTAACCGCCTGTCGGCTCTGATGGCACGGCGATTGCCTAGTATATAAGCAAAACCGATCCACTTCTGTTTGGGTGACAATAATATTCTGTATGAATATTGTAATGAAGATATTGATCGTCAATTTAAAGGTCACCAAATTTTAATTATATTTTATTTTAATATTAAAATATACAATTCATTTGGGGCGCGAGGCGCCCCTTTTTGCCTTTTTGTCTGCGGACATTGCAGGCGCAAAAATTTCACTGAACAGTGATTGCGATTGCAAGACATAACCATTTAGGTCGAGCGGTTTGGGAACCGCACCAACCAAGTGGTATCCACTGAATACATATGTGATAATGGTGTAAAATTCTAGTTAAATTCCAAAATTCCAAAATCAACAGTTTATTTCCTTCAATTGAAAACTCTCTCTTATTTCCTCAAAGAGCATGTATACTTCCGCCCCCTAATTGGCAATTACAACAATAAAAAAGGTAACTAGGTGAGACCAATGGCTTTTGCGTTCGAAAAAAGCATCACCGAGATCCTCGTGATGAGTAGAGTCTAGCTGTGAAGAAATAATTTGGGCCCCGGGTCTGGATCCGGAGATAATGAGGATTCAAGATTCAGGATTCAATCCTTGAATCCTCATTATCTCCGGATCCAGACCCGGGGCCCTAATTATTTTTTCACAGCGAGACTCTACTCATCACGAGGATCTCGGTGATGCTTTTTTCGAACGCAAAAGCCATTGGTCTCACCTAGTTACCTTTTTAATTGTTGTAATCGCCAATTAGGGGGGCAGTTAATTGGCATTTTGCAACATGCTCTTTGTTCTTGACCGTTCTGACCGGTATTACCGTTATTCTCGCCAAGGGAACTATTCTTTTTCTTTAAGAGAGACGGCAGCTTTGGAGCAAGCCTGAAGGTGAAGGTGACAAGTGAACGGGAAGAGGGAGCAAAGGAGTCTTTAAGCGGAACGATCCAGCACGGCGCAGGCCGATGAAGTGCCGGTTCAAGTTCCCCATTCCTGTGCGCGAACGAAGCGCCGTCGAATATAAAGACGGCCGCTTGGAGTTCTTCCCCCGTCGAAATGACACTCTGATGGGGCGATTCAACGCGTTCGTGACGCACGTTTGGCGAGCAAACACCGATGTTTCCGCAATCACTGACAAAGAGACAGTGACTTTTTACATCGCCAAGTATGCCAGCAAGGAGGAAAAGTCGTCCAAAGACTTCCTCGAGCTCATGCGGGCGATCCTGGCACGGACTGCCGATGATTCACCTGCCAAGAGATTGATCTCGTCGCTGGTGATCAAGACAGTCGGTGACCGCGACTACTCCGCACAGGAGGTGATGCACATCCTCTTCGGGTGGCCAATGTACGGCAAGACCCGGGAGTTTGTCGTTCTGAACTTCGGCGATGGTGCCTGGCAAACGATCAACATCGACCCCAACGATGATAGCATCCGCCAAGGTCGAAGTATGATCGAAAAGTACAGGGATCGTCCTACCGAAGATCCCCGCGGCCAGATTGACTGGAACAACATGACGTTGCTTCACTTTGCCAAGAATCACTACACCAGAAGGGTCAATGGTGAGATTCGCTACAGCAAGCGGCAAAAGGAAGCAGTTGTTCGCGTCTTTCCTCGCCTGAAGCTGGCTGGCAACACTGAATCGGACGAGAAGTACTACCGCCTTCACGTCATCCTCAATGTGCCATTCCGGGTGGCCAATGTACGGCAGACCCGGGAGTTTGTCGTTCTGAACTTCGCGATGGTGCCTGGCAAACGATCAACATCGACCCAACGATGATAGCATCCGCCAAGGTCGAAGTATGATCGAAAGTACAGGGATCGTCCTACGAAGATCCCGCGGCCAGATTGACTGGAACACATGACGTTGCTTCACTTTGCCAGATCACTACACCAGAAGGGTCATGGTGAGATTCGCTACAGCAAGCGCAAAGGAACAGTTGTTCGCGTCTTTCCTCGCTGAAGCTGGCTGGCAACACTGAATCGGACGAGAAGTACACCGCCTTCACGTCATCCTCAATGTGCCATTCCGGGGACAACTGCCCTTCGACCAGCTTCTTCCATGACCCTGTGGCCAATGTCACGCACACCCATGGCGCAGTCGCACCAAGCTCTGAATCTTCAGGGTGTTCAGCCTCCTGAGCTGCCCGAAGTGGAGACGAAGGCATCCCGCCTGAGTTGATCAATGAAGAAGATCTTCGCGATCCGTTCATGATCGCCGCGGGAATGGCCAACGAACGAGAGCTAATCGCGCAGAGGTCCAGATGTCCTTGGCCAGCGACCCATGACACCGCTTTTGACTGGGAAGGTCATTCGGCGGGTACCCAACGCTGGAAGAAGTCAAAGAATTCTCGCACGGAATACCCGCATTGGACGCCAGCAAATCATTGCTGAGCCACCAACGATCGCCTTCTCGGACGAGCACTTGGCCTACTCGAACATCTCCAGATCAGATTGACTACTTGCAGCAGAGCTCCTCCTCCGACTGATGGCATTCCACCCAAGCTACGGTCGTCCAGGGAAGGCTGGATGCGGCAAGAGCACCATGATCCGGGAGATGATCGACGCATCAGTGTTGCATTTGGGCCAGACTCGGTGGCCATTGTGGCACCACGGGCATCGCAGCACTCAACACGACGGCTATACGCTGCACTCGCTGTTCACATCCCCACGATGCGAGAAAGTTTGGCCCTCTCAAGGCGAAGCCCAACAGCGATTCAGTTGGCCATGGCCAACATTCGATTCGTCATCGTCGACGAGATGTCCATGGTGGGCCTGATGATGCTGCACTTTCTTGAGACCCGATGCAAGGAGTCTCGCCAAGAGTCGCACGGCCCCACAAAGGACGAACCGTTTGGGGACTGATGTGTGGATGTTCGGCGACTTCAGGCAACTTCCGCCCGTAAGAACGTTAAGAACGTAAGAACGTAAGAACGGTAAGAACGTTGAAGAACGTTAAGAACGGTAAGACGTTGAAGAACGGTAAGAACGGTAGAACGTTGAAGAACGGTAAGAACGTTGAAGAACGGTAAGAACGTTGAAGAACGGTAAGAACGTTGAAGAACGTAAGAACGTTAAGAACGGTAAGAACGGTAAGAACGTTGAAGAACGGTAAGAACGTTGAAGAACGGTAAAACGGTAAGAACGTTGAAGAACGGTAAGAACGTTGAAGAACGGTAAGAACGTTGAAGAAGGGTTTAAGAAGGGTAAGAACGGTAAGAACGTTGAAGAACGTTAAGAACGTTGAAGAACGGTAAGAAGGGTTTAAGAACGGTGAAGAACGTAAGAACGTTAAGAACGTTAAGAACGGTAAGAACGTTAAGAACGTTGAAGAAGGGTAAGAACGTTAAGAACGTAAGAACGGTAAGAACGTAAGAACGTTGAAGAACGTTAAGAACGGTAAGAACGTTGAAGAACGTTTAAAGAAAGGGTAAGAACGTTGAAGAACGGTAAGAACGTTAAAAGAAAACGTAAGAACGTTAAGAACGTTGAAGAACGGTAAGAACGTTGAAGAACGGAAAAGAACGTTGAAGAACGGTAAGAACGGTAAGAACGTTGAAAAAAGGGTTTAAGAACGTTAAGAACGTTGAAGAACGTTGAAGAACGGTAAGAACGTTGAAGAACGGTAAGAACGTTGAAGAACGGTAAGAACGTTAAGAACGTGAGAACGGTTAAGAACGTTAAGAACGGTAAGAACGTTGAAGAACGGTAAGAACGTTGAAGAACGTAAGAACGTTGAAGAACGGTAAGAACGTTGAAGAACGTAAGAACGGTAAGAACTTTAAGAACGGTAAGAACGTTGAAGAACGGTAAGAACGTAAGAACGTTAAGAACGTAAGAACGTTGAAGAACGGTTAAGAACGTTGAAGAACGGTAAGAACGTTGAAGAACGGTAAGAAAACGTTGAAGAACGGTAAGAACGTTAAGAACGTAAGAACGTTGAAGAACGTAGAATAAGAACGTGAAGAACGGTAAGAACGTTGAAGAACGGTAAGAACGTTGAAGAACGGTAAGAACGTTGAAGAACGGTAAGAACGTTAAGAACGGTAAGAACGTTGAGAACGTAGAACGTGAAGAACGTAAGAACGTTGAAGAACGGTAAGAAGGGTGACTGAAGAACGTTGAAGAACGTTGAAGAACGGTAAGAACGTTAAGAACGGTAAGAACGTTGAAGAACGGTTAAGAACGTTGAAGAACGGTAAGAACGTTAAGAACGTAAGAAACGGTAAGAAACGTTGAGAACGTAAGAACGTTAAACGTGAAGAACGTTAGAACGTTAAGAACGTAAGAACGTAAACGTTAAGAACGTTGAAGAAAACGTTGAAGAACGGTAAGAACGTTGAAGAACGGTAAGAACGTTGAAGAACGGTTAAGAACGTTAAGAACGTTAAGAACGTTAAGAACGTTGAAGAACGGTAAGAACGTTAAGAACGTGAAGAACGGTGACGAGAACGTAAGAACGTTAAGAACGTTGAAGAACGTAAGAACGTTAAACGTGAAGAACGGTAAGAACGTTGAAGAACGTAAGTAAACGGAAGAACGTTAAGAACGTTGAGACGAACGTTAAGAACGTGAAGAACGTTAGAAGTAAGAACGTTAAGAAACGTTGAAGAACGGTAAGAACGTGAAGAACGGTAAGAACGTTGAAGAACGGTAAGAACGTTAAACGAAGACGGTAGAACGTTGAAGAACGTTAAGACGTGAAGACGTTGGTAAGAACGGTAAGACTAGAACGTTGAAGAACGGTAAGAAACGTTGAAGAACGGTAAGAACGTTGAAGAACGGTAAGAACGTAAGAACGTAAGAACGTTAGAACGTTGAAGAACGTTAGAGAACGTGAAGAAACGGTAAGAACGGTTGAAGAACGTTAAGAACGTGAAGAACGTAAGAACGTTGAAGAACGGTAAGAACGTGAAGAACGTAAGAACGTAAGAACGTGTGAAGAAAACGTTGAAGAACGGTAAGAACGTAAGAACGTTGAAGAACGGTTAAGAACGTTGAAGAACGGTAAGAACGTTGAAGAACGGTAAGAACGTTGAAGAACGTAAGAACGTGAAGAACGTAAGAACGTTGAAGAACGGTAAGAACGTTGAAGAACGTAAGAACGTTGAAGAACGTTAAGAACGTGAAGAACGTAAGAACGTTAAGAAGGGTTAAGAACGTTGAAGAACGGTAAGAACGTTGAAGAACGTTAAAGAACGGTAAGAACGTTGAAGAACGTTAAGAACGTTGAAGAACGGTAAGAACGTGAGAACGGAAGAACGTTGAAGAAGGGTTAAGAACGTTTGAAGAACGGTAAGAACGTTGAAAACGTAAGAACGTTGAAGAACGGTAAGAACGGTAAGAACGTTGAAGAACGTTAAGAACGTGAAGAACGTAGAACGTAAGAACGGTAAGAACGTTGAAGAACGTTAAGAACGTTGAAGAACGGTAAGAACGTTGAAGAACGGTAAGAACGTTGAAGAACGTAAGAACGTTAGAACGAGACGGTAAGAACGTTGAAGAACGGTAAGAACGTTGAAGAACGGTAAGAACGTTAAGAACGTTGAAGAACGTTAGAACGTTAAGACGTTGAAGAACGTAAGAACGTTGAAGAACGGTAAGAACGTTGAAGAACGGTAAGAACGTAAGACGTTAAGAACGTAAGAACGTAAGAACGTTGAAGAACGTAAGAACGTTAAGAACGTTAAACGGAACGTTAAACGAGACGTTAAGAACGTTGAAGAACGTTTAAGAACGTTAAGAACGTTGAAGAACGTAAGAACGTTGAAGAACGTAAGACGGTAAGAACGTAAATGAAGAACGTAAGAACGTTGAAGAACGGTAAGAACGTGAAGAACGTTAAGAACGTTGAAGAACGGTAAGAAAGCTAGAAGTTGAAGAACGGTAAGAACGTTGAAGAACGTGTTAAGAACGTAAGACGTTGAAGAACGGTAAGAACGTTGAAGAACGTAAGAACGTTGAAGAACGGTAAGACGTAAGACGTTAGAACTAGAGAAACGTGTAAGAACGTTGAAGAACGGTAATAACGTTGAAGAACGTAAGAACGTTGAGAACGTTAAGAACGTAAGAACGTTGAAGAACGTTGAAGAACGTTGAAGAACGGTGAAGAACGTTAAGAACGTTGAAGAACGTAAGAACGTTGAAGAACGTAAGATAAAACGTGAAACGTTGAAGAACGTTAAGAACGTAAGAACGGTAACTGAAGAACGTGTGAACGTAAGAACGTTAAGAACGTTAAGAACGTTGAGACGTAGAACGTAAGAACGTTGAAGAACGTAAGAACGTTGAAGAACGTAAGAACGTTGAAGACGTAAACGGTAAGAACGTTGAAGAACGTTAAGAAACGTTGAAGAGACGGTAAGAACGTAACGTTGAAGAACGTTGAAGAACGGTGAAGAACGTGAAGAACGGTAACGTAAGAACGTTGAAGAACGGTAGAACGTAAACGGTAGAACGTGAAGAACGTAAGACTGAAGAACGTTGAAGAACGGTTGAAGAACGTTGAAGAACGTTGAAGAACGTAGAACGTTGAAGAACGGTAAGACTAAGAACGTTGAAGACGGTAAGAACGTTGAAGAACGTAAGAACGTTGAAGAACGTAAGAACGTTGAAGAACGTAAGAACGTTGAAGAACGTAAGAACGTAAGAACTAACGTTGAAGACGTAAGACGTTGAAGAACGTAACGTTAGACGTAAGAACGTTAAGAACGTTGAAGACGCTAGAACGGTAAGAACGTTGAAGAACGTGAAGAACGGAAGAACGTTAAGAACGTTGAAGAACGTTAAGAACGTTGAAGAACGGTAAGAACGTGAAGAACGTTAAGAACGTTAGAACGTGAAGAACGTTAAGAACGTTAAGAACGTTGAAGACGGTAAGAACGGTAAGAACGTTGAAGAACGGTAAGAACGTTGAAGAACGGTAAGAACGTTAAGAACGGTAAGAACGTTAAGAACGTTAAGAACGTTGAAGAACGTTAAGAACGTTGAAGAACGGTAAGAACGTTGAAGAACGGTAAGGAACGTAAGAACGTTGAAGAACGGTAAGAAAAAACGTTGAAGAACGTTAAGAACGTTGAAGAACGTTAAGAACGGTAAGAACGTTGAAGACGTAAACGTTAAGAACGTTGAAGAACGTTAAGAACGGTTAAGAACGGTAAGAAAGACGTTGAAACGAACGTAAGAACGTTGAAGAACGGTAAGAACGTTGAAGAACGGTAAGAACGTTGAAGAACGGTAAGAACGTTGAAGAACGGTAAGAACGTTGAAGAACGTTAAGAACTAAGAACGTTAAGAACGGTAAGAACGTTGAAGAACGTTGAAGAACGTTGAAGAACGTAAGAACGTTGAAGAACGTAAGAACGTTAAGAACGTAAGAACGTTAAGAACGTAAGAACGTTGAAGAACGTAGTGAAGAACGTTGAAGAACGTAAGAACGTTGAAGAACGTAAGAACGTGTAAGAACGTTGAAGAACGTTGAAGAACGTTAAGAACGTTGAAGAACGTAAGACACGTTGAAGAACGGTAAAAACGTAAGAACGTTAAGAACGTTGAAGAACGTTGAAGGAACGTTGAAGAACGTTGAAGAACGGTAAGAACGTTGAGACGGTAAGAACGTAGACGTAAGAGTTGAAGAACGAAACGTTGAAGAACGTAAGAACGTTGAAGAACGTAAGAACGTTGAAGAACGTTGAAGAACGTAAGAACGTTAAGAACGGTAAGAACGTTGAAGAACGTGAAGAACGTTGAAGTAAGAACGTTGAAGAACGTAAGAACGTTGAAAACGTAAGAACGTAACGTGAAGAACGTTGAAGAACGTAAGAACGGTAAGAACGTAGAACGTTGAAGAAACGTTGAGAACGTGAAGACGGAGAACGTTAAGAACGTTAAGAACGTAAGAACGTTGAAGAACGTTAAGAACGTTGAACGTTGAAGAACGTAAGAACGTTAAGAAGGGTGTAAGAACGTTGAAGACGTAGAACGGAAGAACGTAACGAAACGTTGAAGACGAACGTAAGAACTAGAACGTTAAGAACGTAAGACGTTAAGAACGTTGAAGAACGTAAGAACGTTGAAGAAGACGGTAAGAACGTTAAGAACGTTGAAACGTAACAAACGGTAAGAACGTTGAAGAACGTTGAAGAACGGAAGAACGTAAGAACGTTAAGAACGGTAAGTAAGAACGTTGAAGAACGTTAAGAACGTAAGAACGTTGAAGAACGGTAAGAACGTTGAAGAACGTTAAGAACGTTGAAGAACGGTAAGAACGTTGAAGAACGTGAAGAACGTTGAAGAACGGTAAGAACGTTGAAGAACGTAAGAACGTTGAAGAACGGTAAGAACGTTGAAGAACGGTAAGAACGTTGAAGAACGGTAAGAACGTTGAAGAACGTTAAGAACGTTAAGAACGGTAACGTAAGACGTAAGAACGGTAAGAACGTTAAGAACGTAAGAACGTTAAGAACGTTAGAACGAACGGTAAGAACGTTGAAGAACGTAAGAACGTTAAGAACGTTGAAGAACGGTAAGAACGTTGAAGAACGGTAAGAACGTTGAAGAACGGTAAGAACGTTGAAGAACGGTAAGAACGTTAAGAACGTTAAGAACGTTGAAGAACGTTGAAGAACGGTAAGAACGTTGAAGAACGGTAAGAACGTTGAAGAACGTTGAAGAACGGTTGAAGAACGGTAAGAACGTGAAGAACGTTGAAAGGGTAAGAACGGTAAGAACGTTGAAGAACGGTAAGACGAACGTTAAGAACGTTGAAGAACGTTAAGAACGTTAAGAACGTTGAAGAACGTTAAGAACGGTAAGAACGTGAAGAACGTGAAGAACGTAACGAACGTTAAGAACGTAAGAACGTGAAGAAGGTTAAGAACGTAGAACGTTGAAGAACGTAGTAGAACGTTGAAGAACGGTAAGAACGTTGAAGAACGGTAAGAACGTTGAAGAACGGTAACGAAACGTTGAACGAACGTTAAGAACGTTAAGAACGTTGAAGAACGGTAAGAACGGTAAGAACGTTGAAGAACGTTGAAGAACGGTAAGAACGTTGAAGAACGGTAAGAACGTTAAGAACGTTGAAGAACGGTAAGAACGTTGAACGAACGTTGAAGAAACGGTAAGAACGTGAAGAACGGGTAAACGTTAAGAACGTGAAGAACGTTGAAGAACGTTGAAGAACGGTAAGAACGTTGAAGAACGGTAAGAGACGTTGAAGAACGGTTAAGAACGTTGAAGAACGTAAGAACGTTGAAACGTGTAACGGTAGAAGAACGTTAAGAACGGTAAAGAACGGTAAGCGTAGAACGTTGAAGAACGTTGAAGAACGGTAAGAACGTAAGAACGTTGAAGAACGGTAAGAACGTTGAAGAACGGTAAGAACGTTGAAGAACGTTGAAGAACGTGACCTCGCCGGCAAGAGTCGATTTTTTATCAACAACAACAACAACGAGGCGGCGGCCGCCTTTAATCTGCCCATCATCAGCCAGTTGGAGACACTCTCCTTCAGCTCCCCTGACAAGGAGATCTGATCCTCGCGGAGATAGACAAACGTGTCAGTACCAACGACAAGCTCACTGAGGTGAAGTTGAGCAATAGACTTAGTGAGTATTCATCACTGGAACTGCTACTGAATCTCAAGCCCCAACTGGCGAGTGCCTTCAAGGAGCTCGCCTTGATCAATCCCTTCACCTCTCGTCAGTTGATGGCTCTCTGCAGCAAGTTTACCAATCTCACCAAGTTGACCATTAGTCTCTTCATTACCATCTGCCAGGTGAACCGTGCCCTGGTGTTACTTCCCAAACTGGAGCACCTGGAACTGGATGTTTTAATCACTGATCGCACCACTTTTCGGAACAAGTTTATGAACTTGAGCGAAGAAGCCCGTGAAGTAGCCAATGCGAACGTGATCCTACTAATACTAATGAGAAACGACATTGAACCAGATACGACGGATGTCAGCACCTTGGTGCCACTGAAAAGTGTCACTAAACTGAATCTACAATCGGACCTTGCTCGTCATGACGACCTGATGCTACTCCATCTGGCCGTACTGCTTCCCAGCGTGGACACATTGAACTTTAATATCATCAAATGTGAGCAATGTGGTCATGACTTTGAAAACTTTAATCACTGAGCCTTGATTCTCTCTCCGATTCTTCACCAGCTGTCATTGCGTATCTTTCTTCTAGCAGTTTCAGCTCTGACAAGCTTTCTGTACACGACTGATTCTACTGGCAACCGGAGTCCTTTCTCAGACTTCTCTCAAGAGCCTGTTTCACGCTTACCAGTTCTTGAACTCTCATACGTCTGCTTGACGTTCTATCCGTACTCTGATAATTTTCTCTTCGTACGCTTCTTAACGTTCTTCAAGTTCCTTACCGTTCTCAACCGCTTCTCAAGGTCAGTTATCGTTTCAACGTTCTTGCACCGTTCTTGAAGATCGACTTTACAGGTTTACCGTTCGTGTACCGTTGTTCTTCAAACGTTCTTACCGTTTCCGTCTCAAACGTTCTTACCGTTCTTATTCTACGTTCTTACCGTTCTTACACGTTTCTTCAACGTTCTTACCGTTCTTCAACGTCTTCTTCAACGTTCTTCAACGTTCTTACCGGTCTTACGTTCTTTTCAACGTTTTCCTTAACCGTTTCCGTTCAACGTTTCTTACCGTTCTCAACGTTTACCGTTCTACGTTCTTAACGTTCTTAACGTTCTTACGTTCAACGTCCGTTTACCGTTCTTCACGTTCTTATCACGTTCTTACCGTTCTTACCGTTCTTAACGTTCTTAACGTTCTTCAACGTTCTTACCTTTTCTTCAACGTTCTTACCGTTCTTCAACGTTCTTACGTTCTTAACGTTCTTCAACGTTTTCTTTTACCGTTCTTCAACGTTCTTACCGTTCTTCAACGTTCTTACCGTTCTTCAACGTTCTTAACTTTCTTACCGTTCTTCAACGTTCTTACCGTTTTTCAACGTTCTTCACGTCTTAACGTTCTTACGTTCTTACCGTTCTTCAACGTTCTTCCCGTTCTTCAACTTTTCTTACCGTTCTTACGTTTTTAAACCTTTTCTTCAACCCGTTCTTAACGTTCTTCAACGTTCTTACCGTTCTTCAACGTTCTACCGTTCTTCAACGTTCTTAACGTTCTTCAACGTTCTTACCGTTCTTCAACGTTCTTACCTTTTTCCCTTCAACGTTCTTACCGTTCTTCAACGTTCTTAACGTTCTTCCGTTCTTTCAACGTTCTTAACGTTTCTTCAACGTTCTTACCGTTTTTACGTTCTTAACGTTCTTACCGTTCTTAACGTTCTTACCGTTCTTCAACGTTCTTACCGTTCTTCAACGTTCTTACCGTTCTTCAACGTTCTTACGTTCTTACCGTTCTTCAACGTTTCTTACCGTTCTTACCGTTCTTAAACGTTCTTCAACGTTCTTACCGTTCTTAAACGTTCTCCGTTCTTCACGTTCTTACTTCAACGTTCTTACGTTCTTCAACGTTCTTACCGTTCTTCAACGTTCTTAACGTTCTTCACTTTTCTTCAACGTTCTTACCGTTCTTCACCGTTCTTACGTTCTTCAACGTTCTTACCGTCTCACTCTATCACGTTCTTACCGTTCTTCACGTTCTTACGTTCTTACCGTTCTTCAACGTCTCGTCTTCAACGTTCTTCAACGTTCTTCCGTTCTACCGTTCTTAACGTTCTTCACGTTCTTACCGTTCTTCAACGTTCTTAACGTTCTTACCGTTCTTAACGTTCTTACCGTTCTTCAACGTTCTTACCGTTCTTCAACGTTCTTACGTTCTTACGTTTCTTCAACGTTCTTACCGTTCTACTTTACCGTTCTTCAACGTTTCTTCAACGTTCTTCACCGTTCTTACCGTTCTTCACGTTCTTACGTTCTTAACGTTCTTACGTTCTTCAACGTTCTTACCGTTCTTCAACGTTCTTACCGTTTCTTCACCGTTCTTCAACGTTCTTACCGTTCTTCACGTTCTTCAACGTTCTTACCGTTCTTCAACGTTCTTACGTCTTACGTCTTACTACGTTCTTCAACGTTCTTAACGTTCTTACGTTCTTACGTTCTTACCGTTCTTCAACGTTCTTACGTTCTTCACGTTCTTCACGTTCTTAACACGTTCTTACGTTCTTACGTTCTTACGTTCTTCACGTTCTTACCGTTCTCAACGTTCTTACCGTTCTTCAACGTTCTTAAGTCTACGTTCTTACGGTCTTCCTTCCGTTCTTCAACGTTCTTAACGTTCTTCAACGTTCTTCAACGTTCTTCAACGTTCTTAACGTTCTTCAACGTTCTTACCGTTCTTCACCGTTCTTCAACGTTTTAACGTTCTTACTTCTTAACGTCTTACCGTTTCGTCAACTTTCCCTTAACGTTCTTACTTTTCTTCAACGTTCTTACGTTCTTACGTCTTCACGTTCTTAACGTTCTTACCGTTCTTCAACGTTTTTTCAACGTTCTTACCGTTCTTCAACGTTCTTACCGTTCTTCAACGTTCTTACTTTACCGTTCTTCAACGTTCTTAACGTTCTTACCGTTCTTCAACGTTCTTACCGTTCTTCAACGTTCTTCAACGTTCTTAACGTTCTTAACGTTCTTACCGTTCTTCAACGTTCTTACCGTTCTTCAACGTTCTTAACGTTCTTACCGTTCTTCCCAACCCCCGGTTCTTAACGTTCTTACCGTTCTTCAACGTTCTTCAACGTTCTTACCGTTCTTACCGTTCTTCAACGTTCTTCAACGTTCTTCAACGTTCTTAACGTTCTTAACGTTCTTACGTTCTTCAACGTTCTTACCGTTCTTCAACGTTCTTCAACGTTCTTACCGTTCTTCAACGTTCTTAAACCCGTTCTTAACCCCGTTCTTCAACGTTCTTACGTTCTTCACGTTCTTAACGTTCTTACCGTTCTTCAACTTTCTTACCGTTCTTCAACGTTCTTAACGTTCTTACCGTTCTTCAACGTTCTTAACGTTCTTAACGTTCTTAACGTTTTCTACCGTTCTTAACGTTCTTACCGTTCTTCACGTTTCTTCAACGTTCTTAACGTTCTTACCGTTCTTCACGTTCTTCACACGTTCTTCAACGTTCTTCAACGTTTTCTTACCGTTCTTCAACGTTCTTACCGTTCTTCAACGTTCTTACCGTCTACGTTCTTCAACGTTCTTAACGTCTACTTCAACGTTCTTACCGTTCTTCAACGTTCTTACCGTTCTTCACGTTCTTACGTTCTTATCTTACGTGTCTTTACCGTTCTTCACGTTCTTACCGTTCTTCAACGTTCTTACGTTCTTCCGTTCTTACGTTCTTAACGTTCTTACCGTTCTTCAACGTTCTTAACGTTCTTCACGTTCTTCACGTTCTTACGTTCTTCAACGTTCTTCACCGTTCTTAACGTCTTACGTTCTTCAACGTTCTTAACGTTCTTACCTTCAACGTTCTTACCGTTCTTCACTTCTACGTTCTTCAACGTTCTTACCGTTCTACGTCTCTTAACGTTCTTACCGTTCTTCAACGTTCTTACCGTTCTTCAACGTTCTTAACGTTCTTACCGTTCTTCAACGTTCTTACGTTCTTCACGTTCTTACCGTTCTTCCGTTCTAACGTTCTTACCGTTCTTCACCGTTCTTACCGTTCTTACACGTTCTTCACGTTCTTACCGTTCTTCACCGTTCTTCAACGTTCTTACGTTCTTCACCGTTCTTCAACGTTCTTCACGTTCTTCAACGTTCTTCAACGTTCTTACCGTTTCTCTTCAACGTTCTTACGTTCTTCTTCTACGTTCTTCAACGTTCTTCACGTTCTTAACGTTCTTACCGTTCTTCAACGTTTTCCGTCTCAACGTTCTTAACGTTCTTACGTTCTTCACGTTCTTACCGTTCTTCAGCACGTTCCTTCAACGTTCTTCACGTTCTTACCGTTCTTCTTAACGTTCTTCAACGTTCTTACGTTCTTCCGTTCTTAACGTTCTTAACCGTTTCTTCACGTTCTTACTTCAACTCTTACGTTTCTTCAACGTTCTACGTCTCAACGTTCTTACCGTTCTTCAACGTTCTTACGTTCTTCACCGTTCTTAACGTTCTTAACGTTCTTCAAGGGTTTTTAAAGGGTTCTTCAAGGGGTTTTTTACCGTTCTTCAACGTTCTTACCGTTTTTTCAACTTTCTTAACGTTCTTACCGTTCTTCAACGTTCTTACCGTTCTTCAACGTTCTTACCGTTCTTCAACGTTCTTCCCGTTCTTCAACGTTCTTAACGTTCGTACGTTCTTAACGTTCTTACCGTTCTTCAACGTTCTTACGTTCTTAACGTTCTTACGTTCTTACGTTCTCACGTTCTTACCGTTCTTCAACGTTCTTAACGTTCTTCACGTTCTTCAACGTTCTTAACGTTCTACGTTCTTACGTTCTTACCGTTCTTCAACTTTCTTAACGTTTTTAAAACGTTCTTACCGTTCTTCAACGTTCTTAACGTTCTTCAACGTTTTTAAACGTCTTAACGTTCTTCAACGTTCTTACGTTCTTCAACGTTTTACCGTTCTTCAACGTTCTTACCGTTCTTCAACGTTCTTAACGTTCTTACCGTTCTTCAACGTTCTTACCGTTCTTCAACGTTCTTCCCTTTTCTTCAACGTTCTTACCGTTTCTTCAACGTTCTTCCCGTTCTTAACGTTTTCTTCAACGTTCTTACCGTTCTTCAACGTTCTTACCGTTCTTCAACGTTCTTAACCGTTCTTCAACGTTCTTACCGTTTCCTTCAACGTTCTTACCGTTCTTCAACGTTCTTAACGTTCTTACCGTTCTTAACGTTCTTACGTTCTTCAACGTTCTTCCGTTCTTCAAACCGTTCTTTTCCCAACGTTCTTACCGTTCTTCCCACGTTCTATTCACGTTCTTACGTTCTTCAACGTTCTTACCTCTACGTTCTTAACGTTCTTCAACGTTCTTAACGTTCTTACCGTTCTTCAACGTTCTTACCGTTCTTCAACGTTCTTAACGTTCTTACCGTTCTTCAACGTTCTTACGCACGTTCTTCAACGTTCTTCAGTTCTTACCGTTCTTCAACGTTCTTACCGTTCTTCACGTTCTTCAACGTTCTTAACGTCTTCACGTTCTAACGTTCTTACCGTTCTTCAACGTTTACGTTCTTACCGTTCTTCAACGTTCTTACCGTTCTTCAACGTTCTTAACGTTCTTCAACGTTCTTAACGTTCTTACCGTTCTTAACGTTCTTACCGTTCTTCAACGTTCTTACCGTTCTTCACGTTTACGTTCTTACGTTCTTCAACGTTCTTCAACGTTCTTAACACGTCTTACGTTCTTACGTTCTTCAACGTTCTTACCGTTCTTCAACGTTCTTACCGTTCTTAACGTTCTCTCAACGTTCTTCACGTTCTTCACGTTCTTACCGTTCTTCAACGTTCTTACGTTCTTCAACGTTCTTACGTTCTTCCGTTCTTCAACGTTCTTCACGTTCTTACGTTCTTCAACGTTTTTACGTTTACCGTTCTTCAACGTTCTTACGTTCTTCAACGTTCTTACCGTTCTTCACGTTCTACAGTTTCTTCAACGTCTTACCGTTTCACGTTCTTCAACGTTCTTAACGTTCTTACCGTCTCACGTTCTACGTTCTTAACGTTTACTTACCGTTCTTCAACGTTCTTACGTTCTCAACGTCTTACGTCTTCACGTTCTTCAACGTTCTACGTTCTTACCGTTCTTCACGTTCTTAACGTTCTTACGTTCTTCAACGTTCTTACCGTTCTTCAACGTTCTTCAACGTTCTTACACGTTCTTACCGTTCTTACGTTCTTACCGTTCTTACGTTCTTACGTTCTCAACGTTCTTACCGTTCTTCATCACGTTCTACCGTTCTTACGTTCTTAACGTTCTTCACGTTCTTCAACGTTCTTACCGTTCTTACGTTCTTCCGTTCTTAACGTTCTTACCGTTCTTCAACGTTCTTACGTTCCTTCAACCGTTCTTACCGTTCTTCAACGTTCTTAACGTTCTTAACGTTTTCCTTTTCAACGTTCTTCCCGTTCTTAACGTTCTTACCGTTTTCTTCAACGTTCTTACCGTTCTTCAACGTTCCTTTAACGTTCTTCCCGTTCTTCAACGTTCTTACCGTTCTTCAACGTTCTTACGTTCTTAACGTTCTTAACGTTCACGTTCTTAACGTTCTTCAACGTTCTTCACGTTCTTCAACGTTCTTAAAACCCCCGTTCTTCAACGTTCTTTCAACCCGTTCTTAAAGTTCTTACCGTTCTTAACGTTCTTAACGTTCTTCAACGTTCTTACCGTTCTTCAACGTTCTTAACGTTCTTAACGTTCTTAACGTTTAACGTTCTTCAACGTTCTTACGTTCTTCAACGTTCTTACCGTTCTTCAACTTTCTTAACGTTCTTCAACGTTCTTACGTTCTTACCCGTTCTTCAACGTCTTACGTTCTTCAACGTTCTTACCGTTTTCAACGTTCTTACCGTTCTTCAACGTTCTTCCCGTTCTTCCCGTTCTTCAACGTTCTTACCGTTCTTCAACGTTCTTACCGTTCTTCAACGTTCTTACCGTTCTTCAACGTTCTTCAACGTTCTTCAACGTTCTTAACGTTCTTACCGTTCTTCAACGTTCTTACCGTTCTTCAACGTTCTTACCGTTCTTCAACGTTCTTACCGTTCTTCAACGTTCTTACCGTTCTTCAACGTTCTTACCGTTCTTCAACGTTCTTACCGTTCTTCAACGTTCTTACCGTTCTTACCGTTCTTCAACGTTCTTAACGTTCTTACCGTTCTTCAACGTTCTTACCGTTCTTCAACGTTCTTAACGTTCTTACCGACGTTCTTCAACGTTCTTACGTTCTTAACGTTCTTAACGTCTTACGTTCTTACCACGTTCTTCAACGTTCTTCAACGTTCTTCAACGTTCTTACCGTTCTTCAACGTTTTACGTCTTAACGTTCTTACCGTTCTTCAACGTTCTTACCGTTACGTTCAGTCACGTTCTTACCGTTCTTCAACGTTCTTACACGTTCTTACCGTTCTTCAACGTTCTTACCGTTCTTACGTTCTTCAACGTTCTTCAACGTTCTTCAACGCTCGCTCCGCTCGCACGTTCTTCGTTTACGTTCACGTTCTTGACCGTCTTACGCGTTGCAACGTTGTGTCGGTACGTTACGTCCAATTCAGTTACGTTCTAACGTCTTAACGTCTTGTACGTCTTAACGTCTTTTCAAGCGTCACACGTTCTTCAACGTTCTACGTTCAGTTCGTCAATCTTCACGTTCTTACGTTCTTACCGTTACGTTCTAACGTTTTACGTTCTTCAACGCTTCTTTACCGTTCTTCCGTTCGTTACGTTCTCAAGTTTCATTCACGTTCTAACGTTCTTACTCAGTTAATTTTCTTTACCGTTCTTCAACGTTCTACGTTCTTACGTTCTTCAACGTTCTTAACGTTCTACGTTCTTACGTCTTACCGTTGTCTCTCGTTTTACTTCTTACGTTGCTTCAACGTTCTTACACGCTTTACGTCTTACGTTACTTACCGTCTTACGTTCTTAACGTTCTTAACGTCTCTTAACGTTTTACCTTACTTCATTCAGTTCACGTTCAAGTCTTAATACTTCAACGTTCTTAGCTAGTTCTTACGTTCTACGTTCTACGTCTACGTTCTACGTTCACGTTCTAACGTTCTTACGTCTTCAACGTTCTGTAGGCACGTTCTTCAACGTTTTAACGTTTCTTCCAAACGTTCTTACGTTCTTACGTCTTACCGTCTTAGTCTTACTCTTCAACGTTCTACGTTTCACGTTCTTCAACGTCTTACGTTCTTCAAACGTTCCGTTTCACGTTTCTACCGTCTTAACGTCTTACCGTTCTCAACGTTCAACGTTCTTAACGTTACTCAACACGTTCTTACGTTCTTAACGTTCTTACGTCTTCAACGTTCTTACCGTTCTTCACGTTCTAGTCTACCCGTCTTACAACGTCTTGTGAGTGAAAGCATCATTTTCAAGGGCACAGCGGCATCGATCAATTCCTGCATGCAGCAACCAGTTATTCGACCGATTTAGTTTAGCCTAATGGGCTCTGGTGATTCTCTGAGGCCAAAATTCTCATTCACGGAATCATTCATACATTCCAAATGCGCCTAGTGGTCGCCATAAGCAGCGAGCACAGTATATTGCCTGCCCATTGCTTGAGACACGCTATCTAGTAGAACTTTATTTTTATTCACAAAAAGAAGGGCTATTGTTGCCTTCCCATGCATTTCAATGGGAAAGGTGTCACTTTGAAAAATTGTAGCATCACTCTGACACCGAATTTGGCCAAAACGGCTTTAGTTTGATCTTCCTCTGGCTTGAATCTACTATATGCAAAATCGGGCCAAATCGGATCTTTTTCCTAGGAGCCTTAGTGAACACAACGAAGACCAAAACGTCAAAAAGTCATCCCTAAGTCTTCGGTGCTTCCGTTAGCACCCGCAACAATCGCGCTTCGCGCGATTGTTGCGGGTGCTAACGGGAAGCACGTCAGACAAACATTTTTTTGCAAATATTGGCATCAACGCGCCGATTTGTTTTCTATTCAAAAGCACGCCGCAGTGTGATGCCCAACAAGATGGCATATAGAGTCATTGAGGTCAGGTTTCTTGTGGCCATTGTTCTCGGCCGAAGTCTAACCGCCCTGTCGGCTCTGATGGCACGGCGATTGCCTAGTATATAAGCAAAACCGATCCACTTCTGTTTGGGTGACAATAATATTCTGTATGAATATTGTATGAAGATAGTGATCGTCAATTTAAAGGTCACCAAATGTTAATTATATTTATATTTAATATTAAAATATACAATTCATTGGGCGCGGCAGGCGCCCCTTTTTGCCTTTTTGTCTGCGGACATTGCAGGCGCAAAAATTCACTGAACAGTGATTGCGATTGCAAGACATATAACCATTAGGTCGAGCGGTTTGGGACCGCACCACCAAGTGGTATCCACTGCAATACATATGTGATAAGGTGTAAAATTCTAGTTAATTCCAAATTCCAAAATCAACAGTTTATTCTTCAAATGAAAACTCTCTCTTATTTCCTCAAGAGACATGTATACTTCCGCACCCCTATGGCAATTACAACAATAAAAAGGTAACTAGGTGAGACCAATTGCGCTTTGCGTTCGAAAAGCATCACCGAGATCCTCGTGATGAGTAGAGTCTAGCTGTGAAGAAATAATTGGGCCCCGGGTTGGATCCGGAGATAATGAGGATTCAGATTCAGGAATCCTTGAATCCTCATTATCTCCGGATCCACACCGGGGCCCTAATATTTTTCACAGCGAGACTCTACTCATCACAGGATCTCGTGATGCTTTTTCGAAGCAAAGCCATTGGTCTCACCTAGTTCCCTTTTTTAATTGTTGTAATCGCCAATTAGGGGGGCAGTTACTGGCATTTTGCAACATGCCTTGTTTCTGGACCGTTCTGACCGTATTACCTTTCTCGCCAGGGACTATTCTTTTTGCTTTAAGAAGACGGCGCTTGGAGCACCTGAAGGTGAGTGACAAGTGAACGGGAAGAGGGAGGCAAAGGGTTTTAAGCGGCACGATCCAGCACGCGCAGCCGTGAAAAGTGCCGGTTAAGTTCCATCCTGGTGCGCGAACACGACGCAGTGGGAATATAAGACGCCGCTGGAGTTCTTTCCCCCGATCGGAAATGACACTCTGAGGGCGATTCAACGCGTTCGGTGACGCACGTTGGCGGCAAACACACGATGTTTCCGCAATCACTGACAAAGAGTGACAGTGACTTTTTACATCGCCAAGGATGCCAGCACGGAGGAAAAGTCGTCCAAAAGACTTCCTCGAGCTCATGCGGGCGATACTGGCAGGACTGCGATGATTCACCTGCCAGAGATTGATCTCTGTCGCTGGTGATCAGGACAGTCGGTATGGACCGCGACTACTCGCCAGGAGTGATGCACATCCTCCTTTGGTGGCCAATGTACGGCGACAAGACCGGGCGTTGTCGGTTCTGAACTTCAACGATGGGTGACTGGCCAACGATCAACCTCGACCCCAACGATGATAGCATCCGCCAAGGTCGAGACGTCTGATCGGAAAATACAGGATCGTGCCTACCGGAGATCCCCCGCGGCCAGATTGACTGAACAACATGACGTTGCTTCACTTTGCCAAGAATCACTACACCAGAAGGTCACTGGTTGAGAGTCGCCTACAGCAAGGGCAAAAGGATAGTCAGTTTGTGTTCGCGTCTTCCCTCGCCTGAGCTGGCTGGCAACACTGAATCGGACGAGAGAACTACCGCCTTCACGTCATCCTCAATGTGCCTTGGGGGTACAAACTGCCTGCGACCAGCTTCTCCCTGACCCTGTGGCCATGTCATGCCACCACATGGCGCTAGTACGCCACCAAGCTCTGAATCTTCAGGGTGTTCAGCCTCCTGAGCTGCCAGAAGAGTGGGTAAGACGGAGGCATCCCGCCTGAGTTGATCATTGAAGAAGATCTTCGCGCGATCCGTCATGATCGCCGCGGGACCGGACCCCAAATGGCCACGAACGAGAGAGCTGAATCGTTCGCGAGGCCCAAGATGTCCTTGGGCGCAGCGACCCATGGACACCGTCTTTGGATGCCTGGAAGGTCATGCGGCCGTGTACGCAACGTCTGGCAAAAGAAGTCGAAAGAGTTCTCGCACGGAATACCGCATTGGAGCGCCAGCAATCATGCGAGCCCCCACCAACGATCGACCTTCTCGGCACGAGCAACTTGGCTACTGCGAACATCATCCAGAGTCAGATTGACTACTTGCAGCAGAGCCTCCGCCTCCGACTGATGGCATTCCACCAGCTAAGCGGTCTCGTCCGCAGGGGTAAGGCAGGTGGATGCGGAAGAGCACCCGTGATCGGAGATGATTCGACGCCTCCGTCGTTGCATTGGGCCAGGACTGGGGCATATGTGCACCCACTGGCATCGCAGCACTCAACATCGAGCGGCTATACGCTGCACTCGCGGCCTGTTCACATCCCCCGGATGCGAGAAAGTTTGGCCCTCTCACAGCGAACCCCAGCAGCGATTTCAAGTGTGCCATGGCCACCATTCGATTCGTCATCGTCGACGATGAGATGTCCAGGTGGCCTGATGATGCTGCCACTTTCTTGAGACCCGATGCAGGAGTCTCGCCAAGTAGTCCGCACGGCCCAAAGGAACCTTTGGCGTAAACCATGGTGGGGTATGGTTGGGGCCCTTTTCACAACCCCCCGCCGGATTGAAAATTTTTAAGAACGTAAGCAAAAGAACGTTGAAGGTGAGGAACGTTAAGAACGTAGACGTGAACGAAAACTTTGGGAAGAACTTTTAAGAACGTATGCAGGAAGACGAAGAACGTTTAGCAGTGAAGAAGGTAAGAACGGTTGAAGACCGGTAAGAACGTTGAAGAACGGTAAGAACGTTGAAGACGGTAAGAACGTTTAGAACGGTAAGAACGTTGAAGAACGGTAAGAACGTAAGAACGTTGAAGAACGTGTAAAAACGTTAAGAACGGTAAGAAGGGTTGAAGAACGTTGAAGACGTTGAAGAACGGTAAGAAACGTTAAGAACGGAAGAACGGTAAGAACGTTGAACGAACGGTTAAGAACGGTAAGAACGTTGAAGAAGGGTTAAAAACGTTGAAGAACGGTAAGAACGTTAAGAAAAACGTTGAGAAGGGTTTAAGAACGTGAAGAAGGGTTTAAGAACGTTGAAGAACGTTAAGAACGTTAAAAAACGTTGAAGAACGGTAAGAACGTTGAAACGGTAAGAACGTTGAAGAACGGTAAGAACGTTGAAGAACGGTGAAGAACGGTGCAAGAACGGTAAGAACGTTGAAGAACGGTAAAAACTTAAAGAACGTTGAAGAACGGTAAGAACGTTGAAGAACGGTAAGAACGTTGAAGAACGGTAAGAACGTTAAGAACGTTGAAGAACGTTAGAACGTTGAAGAACGGTAAGAACGGTAAGAACGTGAAGAAGACGGTAAGAACGTTAAGAACGTTGAAGAACGTAAGAACGTTGAAGAACGGTAAGAACGTTGAAGAACGGTAAGAACGTTAAGAACGTTAAGAACGTAAGAACGTAAGAACGTGAAGAACGGTTAAGAACGGTAAGAACGTTGAAGAACGGTAAGAAAACGTGAAGAACGTAAGAACGTTGAAGAACGGTAAGAACGTTGAAGAACGTTAAGAACGTTGAAGAACGGTAAGAACGTTGAAGAACGGTAAGAACGTAAGAACGTTGAAGAACGTAAGAACGTTGAAGAACGTAAGAACGTGAAGAACGTTGAAGAACGGTAAGAACGTTGAAAGAACGTTAAGAACGGTAAGAACGTTGAAGAACGTAAGAACGTTAAGAACGTTAAGAACGTTAAGAACGTTGAAGAACGGTAAGAACGTTAAGAACGTTGAAGAACGGTAAGAACGTGAAGTAAGTAAGAACTTTGAAGAACGGTAGAAGAACGTGTAAGAACGTAAGAACGTTGAAGAACGTAAGAACGTGAAGAACGGTGAAGAACGTTGAAGAACGGTTAAGAACGTTAAGAACGTAAGAACGTAAGAACGTTAAGAACGTGAAGAAACGGTTGAAGAACGTAAGAACGTGAAGAACGGTAAAACGGAACGTTGAAGAACGGTAAGAACGTGAAGAAGAGAACGGTAAGAACGTGAAGTAACGTTGAAGAAACGTTGAAGAACGTTAAGAACGTTGAAGAACGAAGAACGGTACTAGAACGTTGAAGACGGTAAGAACGTTAAGAACGTTGAAGACGTAAGAACGTTAGAACGTAAGAACGTTGAAGAACGTAAGAACGTTAAGAACGTGAAGAACGGTAAGAACGTTAAGAACGTAGAACGTTGAAGAACGGTAAGAACGTTAAGAACGTGAAGAAGTAAACGGTAAGAACGTAAGAACGTTGAAGAACGTTAAGAAACGTAAGAAGGAGACGGTAAGAACGTTGAAGAACGTTGAAGAACGGTAAGACGTACGTAAGACGTAAGAACGTGAAGAACGTGTAAGAACGTTGAAGAACGGTAGAACGTAAGAACAGGTTAGAACGTTGAAGAACGTTAAGAACGTGAAAGAACGTTGAAGAACGGTAAGAACGTTGAAGAACGTAAGAGTAAGACTAAGAACGGGTAAGAACGTAAGAACGTTAAGAACGGTAAGAACGTTAAGAACGTTAAGAACGTAAGAACGGTAAGAACGTTAAGAACGTAAGAACGTTGAAGAACGTAAGAACGTTGAAGAACGGTAAGAACGTTGAAGAACGTTAAGAACGTTGAAGAACGGTAAGAACGTTGAAGGAAAACGGTAAGAACGTTGAAGAACGGTAAGAACGTTAAGAACGTTAAGAACGTTAAAACGTTGAAAACGTAGATAAGAACGTTGAAGAACGGTAAGAACGTTGAAGAACGGTAAAAACGTTGAAGAACGTTAAGAACGGTAAGAACGTGAAGAACGGTAAGAACGTTGAAGAACGGTAAGAACGTTGAAGAACGGTAAGAACGTTGAAGGAAAACGTTGAAGAAGAACGGTAAGAACGTTGAAGAACGGTAAGAACGTTAAGAACGTAAGAACGTTGAAGAACGGTAAGAACGTTAAGAACGTTGAAGAACGGTAAGAACGGTTGAAGAACGGAAGAACGTTGAAGAACGGTAAGAACGTTGAAGAACGGTAAGAACGTGAAGAACGGTAAGAACGTTGAAGAACGGTCTAAGAACGTAGTAAGAACGGTAAGAACGTTGAAGAACGGTAAGAACGTAACGTTGAAGAACGGTAAGAACGTTGAAGAACGTAAGAACGTTGAAGAACGGTAAGAACGTTGAAGAACGGTAAGAACGTTGAAGAACGTGAAGAAGGGTAAGAACGTGAAGAACGTGAAGAACGTGAAGAACGGTAAGAACGTGAAGAACGGTAAGAACGTTGAAGAACGGTAAGAAACGTTAAGAACGTTGAAGAACGTTGAAGAAACGTTGAAGAACGGTAAACGTTAAACGTGAAGACGAGTTGAAGAACGGTAAGAACGTGAAGAACGGTAAGAACGTTAAGAACGTAGAAGGAAAACGGTAAGAACGTTAAGAACGTGAGAACGTAAGAACGTTGAAGAAAACGGTAAGAACGAAGAACGTTGAAGAACGTTGAAGAACGGTAAGAACGTTAAGAACGTAAGAACGTTAAGAACGTTAAGAACGTAAGAACGGTAAGAACGTTGAAGAACGTAGGTAAGAACGTGGTAAGAACGTTGAAACGGAAGACGGTAAGAACGTTAGAACGGAAGAACGGTTGAAGAACGTGAAGAACGTAAGAACGTAAGAACGGTAGAAGGAGAAGGGTAAGAGAAGACGTTGAAGAACGTTAGAACGTAAGAAGGGTTAAGAACGTTAAGAACGTAAGAACGTTAAGAACGCGTAGAACGTGAGAACGGTAAGAACGTTGAAGAACGGTAAGAACGGTAAGAACGTAAGAACGTTGAAGAACGTAGAACGTTAAAGAAACGTAAGAACGTTGCGAAACGTGAAGAACGGTAGAACGTGAAGAACGTAAAAACGTAAGAACGTTGAAGAACGTAAGAACGTAAAACGTTAAGAACGTGAAAGAAACGTAAGAACGTTGAAGAACGGAAACGGTAGAACGTAAAGAGACGTAAGAACGGTAAGAACGTTGAAGAACGGTAAGAACGTTGAAGAACGTTGAAGAACGGTAAGAAACGTTGAAAAACGTAAGACGGTAAGAACGTGAAGAACGGTAAGAACGTTGAAGAACGGAAGAACGTAAGAACGTTGAAGAACGGTAAGAGGAAACGTAAGAACGTGAAAGAACGTTGAAGAACGGTAAGAACGTTGAAGAACGGTAAGAACGTTGAAGAACGGTAGAACGTTAAGAACGTAAGAAACGTAAGAACGTTGAAGAACGGTAAGAACGTTAAGAACGTAAGAACGTAAGAACGTTGAAGAACGTAAGAACGTTGAAGAAACGTTAAGAACGTAAGAACGTTGAAGGAGACGGTGAAGAACGTTGAAGAACGTAAGAACGTTGAAGAAACGTTGAAGAACGTTAAGAACGTTGAAGAACGGTAAGAACGTTGAAGAAGGGTTTAAGAACGTAAGAACGTTGAAGAACGTTAAGAACGTTGAAAAACGTTAAGAACGTTAAGAACGTTAAGAACGTTAAGAACGTTAAGAACGTTAAGAACGTAGAACGTAAGAACGTTGAAGAACGTTAAGAACGGTTGAAGAACGGTAAGAACGTTGAAGAAACGGTAAGAACGTTGAAGAACGTTAGAAAACGTTAAGAACGGTAAGAACGTTGAAGAACGTTAAGAACGGTAAGAACGTTGAAGACGTAAGAACGTTGAAGAACGTTAGAACGTAAACGGTAAGAACGTTGAAGAACGGTAAGAACGTTGAAGAACGGTTAAGAACGTAAAACGGTAATAGAACGTTGAAGAACGGTAAGAACGTTAAGAACGTGAAGAACGTTAAGAACGTTAAGAACGTTAAGAACGTAAGAACGGTGAAGTAGAACGTTGAAGAACGGTAAGAACGTTAAGAACGTTGAAGAACGTAAGAACGGTTAAGAACGTTAAGAACGTAGAACGTTGAAGAACGTTAAGAACGTTGAAGAACGGTAAGAACGTTGAAGAACGTTGAAGAACGGTAAGAACGTTGAAGAACGGTAAGAACGTTGAACGAACGGTAAGAACGTTGAAGAGTACGAGTAAGAACGTGAAGAACGTGTAAGAACGTTAAGAACGTTGAAGAACGGTAAGAACGTTGAAGAACGGTAAGAACGTGAAGAACGTTGAAGAACGTTGAAGAACGTTGAAGAACGGTAAGAACGTTGAAGAACGGTAAGAACGTTAAGAACGTTAAGAACGGAAGAACGGTAAGAACGTTGAAGAACGGTAAGAACGTTAAGAACGTTAAGAACGTTAGAACGTAAGAACGTAAGAACGTAAGTAACGTTGAAGAACGTTGAAGAACGTTAAGAACGTAAGAACGTAAGAAGTTAGAAGAAGCGTAAGAACGTGAGAACGTAGAACGGAAACTTGTAAGAACGTAAGAACGTAAGAACGTTGAAGAACGTAAGACGTAAGAACGTTGAAGGAACGGTAAGAACGTTAAGAACGTTGAAAGGAAACGTTAAGACGTAAGAACGTTAAGAACGTAGAACGTTAAAGAAACGTTGAAGAACGGTAAGAACGTAAGAACGTTGAAGAACGTTAAGAACGTAAGAACGTTGAAGAAACGTTAAGAACGTGAAGAACGGTAAGAACGTTGAAGAACGTTGAAGAACGTTGAAGAACGTTAAGAACGTTGAAGAACGTAGACGTTGAAGAACGTAAGAACGTGAAGAACGGTAAGAACTTAAGAACGTACTAAGAACGTAAGAACGTTGAAGAACGGTTAAGAACGTTGAAGAACGGTTTAAGAAACGTTGAACGAACGTAAGAACGTTAAGAACGGAAGACGTAAACGTTGAAGAACGTTGAAGAACGTTGAAGAACGTAGAACGTAAGAACGTTGAAGAACGTAAGGAACGTTGAAGAACGTTAAGAACGTTGAAGAAGGGTAAGAACGTTGAAGAACGGTAAAGAAGGGTTAAAAAAACGTTGAAGAACGTTAAGAACGTTGAAGAACGGTAAAAAGGGTTGAAGAACGGTAAGAACGTTGAAGAACGAAAAGAAACTTGAAGACGTTGAAAAAACTTTAAGAACGTTGAAGAACGTGAAAGAACTTTTAAAAAAGGGTTAAGAACTTTGAGAACGGTAAGAACGTTAAGACTTTAAAGAACGTTGAAGAACGGTAAACGTTGAACGTAGAACGTTGAAGAACGGTAAGAACGTTTAGAAGGGTTTAAGAACGTTAAGAACGTAAGAACGTTGAAGAACGTTAAGAACGTAAGAACGTTGAAGAACGTTAAGAACGTAGAACGTTGAAGAACGGTAAGAACGTTAAGACGTGAAGAACGTTAAGAACGTTGAAGAACGGTAAGAACGTGAAGAACGGTAAGAACGTTGAAGAACGTTAAGAACGTTGAAGAAGGGTTTAAGAACGTTGAAGAACTTGAAGAACGGTAAGAACGTTGAAGAACGGTAAGAACGTTGAAGAACGGTAAGAACGTTAAGAACGTGAAGAACTTTAGAACGTTGAAGAACGTAAGAACGTTGAAGAACGTTGAAGAACGTTAAGAACGTTGAGAACGTTAAAACGTTGAAGAACGGTAAGAACGTTGAAGAACGTTAAGAACGTAAGAACGTTAAGAACGTTAAAGAACGTAAGAACGTTAAGAACGTTGAAGAACGGTTTGAAGAACGTAAACGTTGAAGAACGGTAAGAACGTTGAAGAAAACGTAAGAACGTTAAGAACGTTAAGAACGTTAAGAACGTTAAAAACGTAGAACGTTAAGAACGTTGAAGAACGGTAAAAAAGAACGTTAAGAACGTTAAGAACGTTGAAGAACGGTAAGAACGTTGAAGAACGGTAAGAACGTAAAACGTTGAGAACGTTAAGAACGTTGAAGACGTGAAGAACGTTAAGAACGTTAAGAACGTTGAAGAACGTAAGAACGTTGAGACGGTAAACGTAAACGTTGAAGAACGTTGAAGAACGTTGAAGAACTTGAAGAACGGTAAGAACGTTAGAACGTAGAACGTAAGACGTTGAGAACGTTAAGAACTAGTTGAAGAACGGTAAGAACGTTAAGAACGTAAGAACGTTAAACGTTAAGAACGTTGAAGAACGTAAGAACGTAAGAACGTGAAGAACGTTGAAGAACGTTAAGAACGTTGAAGAACGTAAGAACGGTTAAGAACGTTGAAGAACGGTAAGAACGTTGAAGAACGTTTGAACGAAACGTTGAAGAACGTTAAGAACGTTGAAGAACGTAAGAACGGTGAACTTGAAGACGTAAGAACGTTAAGAACGTTGAAGACGTAAGAACGTTGAAGAACGTGTAAGAACGTTGAGACGTAATGAACGGTAAAACGGTAAGAACGTTAAGAACGTGAAGAACGTAAGAACGTTGAAGAAAACGTTAAGAACGTAAACGTAAACGTTGAAGAACGTAAGAACGTTAAGAACGTAAAACGTAAGCTAAAACGTTGAAGAACGTAAGAACGTTGAAGAACGTAGAACGGTAAGAACGTAACGTTGAAGAACGTTGAACGTAACGTTGAAGAACGTTAAGAACGTAACTAGTAAGAACGTTAAGAACGTAAGAACGTTAAGAACGGTAGACTAAGAACGTTGAAACGTAAACGTAAGAACGTTGAAGCTTGAAGCGTAGAACTGAAACGTTGAAGAACGGTAAGAACCGTAAGAACGTAAGAACGTTGAAGAACGTTGAAGAACGTTAAGAACGTAACTGAACGGTGAAGAACGGTAAGAACGTTGAAGAACGTGTAAGAACGGTTAAGAACGTAAGACGTTGAAGAACGGTAAGAACGGTTAAGAACGTGTAAGAACGTGAAGAACGGTAAGAACGTTGAAGAACGGTAAGAACGTTGAAGAACGGTAAGAACGTTGAAGAACGGTAAGAACGTTAAGGTAAGAACGTAGAACGGTAAGAACGTTGAAGAACGGTAAGAACGTTAAGAACGTTGAAGGAAACGTTAAGAACGTTGAAGAACGGTAAGAACGGTAAGAACGTTGAAGAACGTTGAAGAACGGTAAGAACGTTAAGAACGGTAAGAACGGTAAGAACGTGTAAGAACGTAAGAACGTTGAAGAACGGTAAGAACGTTGAAGAACGGTAAGAACGTTGAAGAACGGTAAGAACGTTAAGAACGGTAAGAACGTTAAGAACGTGAAGAACGTTGAAGAACGGTAAGAACGTTGAAGAACGGTAAACGTTGAAGAACGGTAAGAACGTTGAAGAACGGTAAGAACGTTAAGAACGGTTAAGAACGGTAAGAACGTAAACGTTGAAGAACGGTAAGAACGTTGAAGAACGGTAAGAACGTAAGAACGTTGAAGAACGTTGAAGAACGGTAAGAACGTTGAAGAACGGTAAGAACGTAAGAACGTTGAAGAACGGTAAGAACGTTAAGAACGTTGAAGAACGGTAAGAACGTTGAAGAACGGTAAGAACGGTAAGAACGTTGAAGAACGTTGAAGAACGTTGAAGAACGGTAAGAACGTTGAAGAACGGTAAGAACGTTGAAGAACGGTAAGAACGTTGAAGAACGGTAAGAACGTTGAAGAACGGTAAGAACGTTGAAGAACGGTAAGAACGGTAAGAACGTTGAAGAACGTGAAGAACGGTAAGAACGGTAAGAACGTTGAAGAACGGTAAGAACGTTGAAGAACGGTAAGAACGTTGAAGAACGTTGAAGAACGTGACCTCGCCGGCAAGAGTCGATTTTTTATCAACAACAACAACAACGAGGCGGCGGCCGCCTTTAATCTGCCCATCATCAGCCAGTTGGAGACACTCTCCTTCAGCTCCCCTGACAAAGGAGATCTGATCCTCGCGGAGATAGACAAACGTGTCAGTACCAACGACAAGCTCACTGAGGTGAAGTTGAGCAATAGACTTAGTGAGTATTCATCACTGGAACTGCTACTGAATCTCAAGCCCCAACTGGCGAGTGCCTTCAAGGAGCTCGCCTTGATCAATCCCTTCACCTCTCGTCAGTTGATGGCTCTCTGCAGCAAGTTTACCAATCTCACCAAGTTGACCATTAGTCTCTTCATTACCATCTGCCAGGTGAACCGTGCCCTGGTGTTACTTCCCAAACTGGAGCACCTGGAACTGGATGTTTTAATCACTGATCGCACCACTTTTCGGAACAAGTTTATGAACTTGAGCGAAGAAGCCCGTGAAGTAGCCAATGCGAACGTGATCCTACTAATACTAATGAGAAACGACATTGAACCAGATACGACGGATGTCAGCACCTTGGTGCCACTGAAAAGTGTCACTAAACTGAATCTACAATCGGACCTTGCTCGTCATGACGACCTGATGCTACTCCATCTGGCCGTACTGCTTCCCAGCGTGGACACATTGAACTTTAATATCATCAAATGTGAGCAATGTGGTCATGACTTTGAAAACTTTAACCTCGAACGACGACGTCGTTGCATGCAGAAGACAGCTCTCCACTGGCGAATGCTGCCAAAGTCATTGTTTGCTGTCGCCAAGTCATTCGATGGTAAACCCTCCCTCTCAATCCACAGCTTCGTAAATGAATGAATGAATAAGTTTATTCGCCTTATCGGCTTACAATGATTAAGACAATAAAAAATTTTGCTCTGACCGGAGCGCCTCTACATCCTCTCCACGCTCCACCAGATGACTTAAGGTGGCTGATGTTTTCACCCGATCTGCAGGCAGACCTGGCTCTGTTGAAAGGATAATTACAGAGGGTGGTGTCCAGACGTGTGCCATGATAAGTGCATGATAAGAACCTTTCCAAGTTATCCTAAGGCTCCCTTCTTTCTCCTTCTTCCAGCTTTGCTTTTACTTGGATATCTTGTACGACATGTTATGGATAAAATAGCCTTTTTCGAGAGCCTCACTGACCTGATGCCCCCTCACAGACGATCTCCAGGGTTTTCCCGCGTCTTTGAGGGTTCTCCGTTAACCGATATACCTTCGAAACGTTTCTTACCGTTCTTCAAGTTCTACCTTCTTACCGTTCTTCAACGTTCTTCAACCGTTCTCAAAAGTTCTTAACGTTCTTCTACCGGTCTTCCGTTCTCACCGTCTACGTTCCTTCAACGTGCTTCCGTCTTACCGTTCTTTAACTTCTTACCGTGCTTCACGTTCTTACCGTTCTCAACGTTCTCGTTCTTCAAGTTACCGTCTCACTGTGCTACCATTCTTCAACGTTTGCTTGCAAGTTCTGTACCATGCTTAACGTTCTATAATACGAATAATTTAACGCTTACCGCTTACACGATTCTACATTTTGCCTGAAAGTTCTAACTATCTTACACGTTCTCTCAGACGCCGTGTCTATCATTGCGTATCTTCCGTACTTGAACGTTCTATATCTCAAGTACGCATAGTCATGACGTTCTGAACGTCTTCAACGTTCTAACGTCACGTTCGTTCACGTGATAGCTTCAACGTGTCTTACCAGTCGGTCTTGCAACGTTCGTACCGTCTCAACGCTTCTAATGAAAGTTACTAACGTCTTACGCTTCTTCAACGTTCTACATTTGCCGTCTTGACCGTAGTCTTCAACGATTCTTACCAGTTCGTTCTCACCACGTCATCTTAACCGTTCAGTTCAACGTTCTTATCCAGTTCTTCAGAACGTTCTTACCTGTTGCTATCAACGTTTTACAGTTTCGTACGGTTCTTACCGTAGTCTTGTAACGTTCTACGTTCACGATTTACGTTCTTCACCGTTTTCTTACTCCGTTCTCGTCACGTTCTTACGTTCTTACTTACCGACGTTTTACGTTCTTAACCGGTTACCTTTCAACGTTCTTACCGTTCTTCACCGTCTTAAGACGTTACCGTTCTTACCGTTCTGTCTACGTTCTTACGGTATTACCGTTCTAACGTTCCTTACCGTCTCAAGTTCTTACCGTTTCCGTTCAACGTTATTCTTACCGTTCTTCAACGTTCTTACCGTTCTTCAACGTTCTTAACGTTCTTACCGTTCTTCAACGTTCTTACCGTTCTTCAACCGTTCTTCAACGTTCTTACCGTTCTTCAACGTTCTTAACGTTCTTCAACGTTCTTACCGTTCTTCAACGTTCTTACCGTTCTTCAACGTTCTTACCGTTCTTCAACGTTCTTACCGTTTCCGTTCTTAACGTTCTTACCGTTCTTCAACGTGTCTTACTACGTCTTCACTTTCAACGTTCTTACGTTCTTAACGTTCTACTCACGTTCTTAACGTTCTTACCGTTCTCAACGTTCTTAACGTTCTTCACGTTTCCTTCTAACGTTCTTAACGTTCTTCAACGTTCTTACACGTTCTTACCGTTCTCTCAACGTTTCTTCAACGTCTTCTTTTACACGTTCTTCAACGTTCTTACCGTTCTTCAACGTTCTTCAACGTTCTTAACGTTCTTACCGTTCTTCAACCGTTCTTAACGTCTACGTTCTTAACGTTCTTAACGTTCTTACCGTTCTTCAACGTTCTTACCGTTCTACTTTCAACGTTCTTAGCTTCCGTTCTTTCAACGTTCTTACCGTTCTTCAACGTTCTTACCGTTCTTCAACGTTCTTAACGTTCTTACCGTTCTTCAACGTTCTTACCGTTCTTCAACGTTCTTAACCGTTCTTCAACGTTCTTAACGTTCTTTCAACGTTCTTACCGTTCTTCAACGTTCTTAACGTTCTTACCGTTCTTCAACGTTCTGTCTACTTACGTTTCTTCAACGTTCTTACCGTTCTTCAACGTTCTTCTCTTACCGTTCTTCAACGTTCTTACCGTTCTTCAACGTTCTTACCGTTCTTCAACGTTCTTAACGTTCTTCACCGTTCTTAACGTTCTTCAACGTTCTTACGTTCTTCAACGTTCTTCAACGTTCTTCAACGTTCTTCTTACCGTTCTTCAACGTTTCTTCAACGTTCTTACCGTTCTTCAACGTTCTTAACGTTCTTACCGTTCTTCAACGTTCTTAACGTTTCCTTTACCGTTCTTCACCGTTCTTAACGTTGAACGTAAACGTTAAGCTTAAGAACGTTAACGTAAGACGTTAGACGTTGAGAACGTAAACGTTTAACGTTAGACTAAGCGTTAAACGTAAGACTTAAGAACGTTAAACGTAAACGTTAAACGTAAGACGTTAAGAACGTAAACGTTAGAACGTTAAGACGTTAGAACGGTAAGAACGTTGAAGAACGTTGAAGAACGTTGAAGAACGGTAAGAACGTTGAAGAACGGTAAGAACGTTGAAGAACGGTAAGAACGTTGAAGAACGGTAAGAACGTTAAGAACGGTAAGAACGGTAAGAACGTTGAAGAACGTTGAAGAACGGTAAGAACGTTGAAGAACGGTAAGAACGTTGAAGAACGGTAAGAACGTTGAAGAACGGTAAGAACGTTAAGAACGGTAAGAAACGGTAAGAACGTTGAAGAACGTTGAAGAACGTTGAAGAACGGTAAGAACGGTAAGAACGTTGAAGAACGTTGAAGAACGGTAAGAACGTTGAAGAACGGTAAGAACGTTAAGAACGTTGAAGAACGGTAAGAACGTTGAAGAACGGTAAGAACGTTGAAGAACGGTAAGAACGTTGAAGAACGGTAAGAACGTTAAGAACGGTAAAACGGTAAGAACGTTGAAGAACGTTGAAGAACGGTAAGAACGTTGAAGAACGGTAAGAACGTTGAAGAACGTTGAAGAACGTTGAAGAACGGTAAGAACGTTAAGAACGTTGAAGAACGGTAAGAACGTTGAAGAACGTTGAAGAACGTTGAAGAACGGTAAGAACGGTAAGAACGTTGAAGAACGTTGAAGAACGGTAAGAACGTTGAAGAACGGTAAGAACGTTAAGAACGTTGAAGAACGGTAAGAACGTTAAGAACGTTGAAGAACGGTAAGAACGTTGAAGAACGGTAAGAACGGTAAGAACGTTGAAGAACGTTGAGAAACGTTGAAGAACGGTAAGAACGTTGAAGAACGGTAAGAACGTTGAAGAACGGTAAGAACGTTGAAGAACGGTAAGAACGTTGAAGAACGGTAAGAACGTTAAGAACGGTAAGAACGGTAAGAACGTTGAAGAACGTTGAAGAACGGTAAGAACGGTAAGAACGTTGAAGAACGGTAAGAACGTTGAAGAACGGTAAGAACGTTGAAGAACGTTGAAGAACGTGACCTCGCCGGCAAGAGTCGATTTTTATCAACAACAACAACAACGAGGCGGCGGCCGCCTTTAATCTGCCCATCATCAGCCAGTTGGAGACACTCTCCTTCAGCTCCCCTGACAAAGGAGATCTGATCCTCGCGGAGATAGACAAACGTGTCAGTACCAACGACAAGCTCACTGAGGTGAAGTTGAGCAATAGACTTAGTGAGTATTCATCACTGGAACTGCTACTGAATCTCAAGCCCCAACTGGCGAGTGCCTTCAAGGAGCTCGCCTTGATCAATCCCTTCACCTCTCGTCAGTTGATGGCTCTCTGCAGCAAGTTTACCAATCTCACCAAGTTGACCATTAGTCTCTTCATTACCATCTGCCAGGTGAACCGTGCCCTGGTGTTACTTCCCAAACTGGAGCACCTGGAACTGGATGTTTTAATCACTGATCGCACCACTTTCGGAACAAGTTTATGAACTTGAGCGAAGAAGCCCGTGAAGTAGCCAATGCGAACGTGATCCTACTAATACTAATGAGAACGACATTGAACCAGATACGACGGATGCCAGCACCTTGGTGCCACTGAAAAGTGTCACTAAACTGAATCTACAATCGGACCTTGCTCGTCATGACGACCTGATGCTACTCCATCTGGCCGTACTGCTTCCCACGTGGACACATTGAACTTTAATATCATCAAATGTGAGCAATGTGGTCATGACTTTGAAAACTTTAACCTCGAAGACGACGTCGTTGCATGCAGAAGACAGCTCTCCACTGGCGATGCTCCAAAGGTCAGTTGTTGCTGTCGCCAAGTCAATTCGATGGTAAACCCTCCCTCTCAATCCACAGCTTCGTAAATGAATGAAGAACTAGTTATGCCTCTGCAGAAGTTATCCAATTCACAATGATGAACGCATTAGCCATACATCTGCCAGTCGAACGGTGCCCTGAGTGTTACATTCCCACAATGAGCACTGCTCGATGTTTAACACTGATGCACCATTTCGGACAGTTCTCGAGACTGAGCGAAGAACCGTAATCAGTCCAATGCGAAGTGATCCTACTATCTAGGAAAACTTAACCAGACGACGTTGATGTCGAGCAGCTGTGCCACTGATAAAGGTCACTTGATTCAATGACCTTGCCGTCCAAGATCATCCTCGATGGTACCCTCTCTCTATCTTCCAGCTTGGACAATTGAACTTTATTCTCAATCGTTGACAATGTGTATGACTTTGAACTTACCGAGCGCTCGTTCATCAGAGATCAGCCGCATGGCGCATGCTGAAAGTGTCAGTTTGCTGTCCTCAAGCAATCTGATGGCCCCCCACCGACGCTTCGTTGGATGAAAGTTATCGCCTTATCGACAAAGTTAAAATAGTTTCTCTGACCGGATGAGCCTTAAGAATCCTTCCGTTCGACCTTCCACCGATTCATTCAGGAGTTTTTCCGCTTCTCCGCTTCTCGTCAGTCTCTTGACCGTTCTGTACCGGTATCTTGCAACCGTTACCTTCAAGAGCTCTTACCGCCTTCACCGTTCCTAGACGTTACTGTCAAGTTCTTGACGTTCTTGATGTTCTGTCAACGTTATGACCTTTTCACCGTTCTACCGTTCTCTTCTCACGTTCTTACCGTTCTTACCGTTCTTCAACGTTCTTACCGTTCTTCAACGTTCTTCAACGTTCTTCAACGTTCTTACCGTTCTTACCGTTCTTACCGTTCTTACCGTTCCTTCAACGTTCTTACCGTTCTTCAACGTTCTTACCGTTCTTCAACGTTTTCTTTTAACGTTCTTCAACGTTCTTACCGTTCTTCAACGTTCTTACCGTTCTTCAACGTTCTTAACGTTCTTCAACGTTCTTACCGTTCTTAACGTTCTTACGTTCTACCGTTCTTCAACGTTCTTACCGTTCTTCAACGTTCTTACCGTTCTTCAACGTTCTTACCGTTCTTCAACGTTCTTACCGTTCTTCAACGTTCTTAACGTTCTTACCGTTCTTCAACGTTCTTACCGTTCTTCAACGTTCTTACCGTTCTTCAACGTTCTTACCGTTCTTCAACGTTCTTACCGTTCTTCAACGTTCTTCAACGTTCTTCAACGTTCTTACCGTTCTTACCGTTCTTCAACGTTCTTACCGTTCTTACCGTTCTTCAACGTTCTTACCGTTCTTACCGTTCTTCAACGTTCTTAACGTTCTTACCGTTCTTCACCGTTCTTACCGTTCTTCAACGTTCTTCAACGTTCTTAACGTTCTTCAACGTTCTTACCGTTCTTCAACGTTCTTACCGTTCTTCAACGTTCTTACCGTTCTTCAACGTTCTTACCGTTCTTCAACGTTCTTACCGTTCTTCACGTTCTTACGTTCTTCAACGTTCTTACCGTTCTTCAACGTTCTTACGTTCTTCAACGTTCTTACCGTTCTTCAACGTTCTTACCGTTCTTCAACGTTCTTAACGTTCTTACCGTTCTTCACGTTCTTAACGTTCTTAACGTCTTCAACGTTCTTACCGTTCTTCAACGTTCTTACCGTTCTTCAACGTTCTTACCGTTCTTCAACGTTCTTACCGTTCTTCAACGTTCTTACGTTCTTCAACGTTTCGTTACCGTTCTTCAACGTTCTTACCGTTCTTCAACGTTCTTACCGTTTCTTCAACGTTCTTAACGTTCTTCAACGTTCTTACCGTTCTTCAACGTTCTTACCGTTCTTCTAACGTTCTTAACGTTCTTACCGTTCTTCAACGTTCTTAACGTTCTTCAACGTTCTTACCGTTCTTACCGTTCTTCAACGTTCTTACGTTCTTACCGTTCTTCAACGTTCTTACCGTTCTTACCGTTCTTCAACGTTCTTACGTTCTTACCGTTCTTCACCGTTCTTAACGTTCTTCACGTTCTTCAACGTTCTTACGCCGTTCTTCAACGTTCTTACCGTTCTTCAACGTTCTTACCGTTCTTCAACGTTCTTACCGTTCTTCAACGTTCTTACCGTTCTTCAACGTTCTTAACGTTCTTACCGTTCTTCAACGTTCTTACCGTTCTTCAACGTTCTTACGTTCTTCAACGTTCTTAACGTTCTTCAACGTTCTTACCGTTCTTCAACGTTCTTACGTTCTTACCGTTCTCTCAACGTTCTTACCGTTCTTCAACGTTCTTACGTTCTTCAACGTTCTTACCGTTCTTCAACGTTCTTACCGTTCTTCAACGTTCTTACCGTTCTTCAACGTTCTTACCGTTCTTCACGTTCTTACCGTTCTTCAACGTTCTTAACGTTCTTACCGTTCTTCACCGTTCTTAACGTTCTTCAACGTTCTTCAACGTTCTTACCGTTCTTACGTTCTTCAACGTTCTTACCGTTCTTCAACGTTCTTACCGTTCTTCAACGTTCTCCCGTTCTTACCGTTCTTCAACGTTCTTCAACGTTCTTACCGTTCTTCAACGTTCTTAACGTTCTTACCGTTCTTCAACGTTCTTACCGTTCTTCAACGTTCTTACCGTTCTTCAACGTTCTTACCGTTCTTCAACGTTCTTACCGTTCTTCAACGTTCTTCAACGTTCTTCAACGTTCTTACCGTTCTTACCGTTCTTCAACGTTCTTACCGTTCTTCAACGTTCTTAACGTTCTTACCGTTCTTCAACGTTCTTAACGTTCTTACCGTTCTTCAACGTTTTACCGTTCTTCAACGTTCTTCAACGTTCTTACGTTCTTACCGTTCTTCAACGTTCTTCAACGTTCTTCAACGTTTTACCGTTCTTACCGTTCTTCAACGTTCTTACGTTCTTCAACGTTCTTAACGTTCTTACCGTTCTTCAACGTTCTTAACGTTCTTACCGTTCTTCAACGTTCTTACCGTTCTTCAACGTTCTTCAACGTTCTTACCGTTCTTACCGTTCTTCAACGTTCTTCAACGTTTCTTCAACGTTTCTTACCGTTCTACTTTACCGTTCTTAACGTTCTTACCGTTCTTACTCAACGTTCTTACCGTTCTTCAACGTTCTTGTCTAACGTTCTTCAACGTTCTTACCGTTCTTCAACGTTCTTCAACGTTCTTACCGTTCTTACCGTTCTTAACGTGTTCGTTTACCGTTCTTCACGTTCTTACCGTTCTTCAACGTTCTTACCGTTCTTCAACGTTCTTACCGTTCTTCAACGTTCTTCAACCGTTCTTCAACGTTCTTACCGTTCTTCAACGTTCTTCAACGTTCTTAACGTTCTCTACCGTTCTTCAACGTTCTTACCGTTCTT
>JAMZRA010000009.1:0-13827 GCA_024499935.1 Tyrophagus putrescentiae
AATGTTCTGCATTGAGTCGTACATCAACCAAAGGTGCTGTGATTGTGTGAGCAGTGTGTCATGAAGGAAGATTGGCTAGAGAATATCACCAGACTCGTGCCACAAATTGAACACATTTAAGAACCACATATATTTCTATGGGAAATATTGTAAAATGACTGTTGATACTAAAAGAGGAGAGCGAATTATCGCATGTATGTACAATGCGTTAAAATGCAGTGCAAATGTAAAAAAGAATATTCGATAAAGTGTGCAGTGTTAGGAGAAAAGCAATGCTTTTTGTATACAAAAGGGATTAATTAACACTCAGCTGTTGTCGTATACATGATAGCACGAGTTGTTGAGAAATGCAATAAACATAAATACTCAGGTATATTTAAATGTGGGTGAATGGATAAACCGTCTTGTTCTATGTATACATTTGAAAATTGCAAAACTCGTTGAACTGAACGCGATCTATCCCGTTTTGAGTCATGACATCCTAAAATTAAACATTTAAGTACGTACTGTCTTGCAGTTAAATGGACCCATTGAAAACTACTGCAAGATGAGCAAAGTCGCGACGTGTTTCCGAGAATTCATAAGCGGGTCAATAGGAATGTTCGCGAGTGCATCTGCCAGTGTGTGCATGTATCATCATGTGTCTTGAATGCAACAGCCAACAAAAGACAAACACAAGCTGCAGAAGGCTGTGCTCCAGTGGGTGCCTGATGTGTGATCACTCGTACAGATGAGTATACAGTGCCTTAGCAAACCAAACACTAAACGCTTACTAAAGGTCAAAAACGTACTTTGTGTCAGCAGATTGTCTTGCATGCTCAGTCATCGGATATCACCGTTTCGGGTGCTTCCAGAGATGATCAGTGTTGTCTGCTCACCTGAGCGGGTTCTTCGATTTTCTTGACAGAAATTCACTCATCGAGTCATGTTATCCTCTGATGTCATGACGATTCTCGTATGTGCGCACAAAACTATACCGGTAACGCCAAGGCACAAAATTATCACCGTCAAGTCAATTCGTGATCATAAGGGATAATGTGGGTAGCTCGAAAATAAAGATTCCAGTAGTAAAAGATCGAAGATTCCAGTGAATGAGCCGACTACTTTACGCAGCCATCAACTAAGAAATAATTAAAAAATAATAATGCTTTAGAAAATTGAGCCAATGAATAAATGAGACATACCACTTTCATGATGTCAAAGTTTGTGAACACGCGAAGCAATGGAGAAAAATGCAGCTCAGCGTCAAATTGTGAATCTTGAGCTGATATTTTGCTTTTGCAGTTTCCAGCAGTTTGATGCACGCCAATTAAAATGTTACTTCGCTGTAACTAGTTCTGTACAGTGATCTCAACATTATCAAAGTCAGCGCGAAACGAAAATGATAGCCAAGTCAATAAAAAACACACAAACAACACTACATTTTCCAGGACATGCATGCATCGATCAATTTTGCACCATGTGGACCTTCGTCGTCGTAGTTTTCTGCACACCTAGGACAGTAGCGACGATAAAATAAAGTCAATCCTTTGCATGTTGCGAAACTCCACACGTGAACCAGTACACCAGCCGCTTAGATGGTAAGCCAGCAGGGTTTCCATTGCGTAATTTCGCAGCCTTAAAAGATTTTGTAGATAAAAGCAAAACATAAAACAGGCATACATTGTCTGCTCTGATAGGAAAACGTACGGTAATTTCAGTAAGTTTCAGGTATTTGGCATGGCCTGTTTTTCATCTCTTCAACTAGCTTTTCTAGTTTGACCGATGCGCTCTCGCTGCTGAGCAATCTCAGGGCGGGGCTCTCAGCAAGTCGAGAATCAGAGAAAGCGATTGGATCATATATCAAGCGTAGGCGGTCTTGACTGTAGACAAACATCAAGTCGCGTTCGCACAATAGCAGATGAGGATCTTGCGGCGAGCTCCATCAGGCGTGTACTCTACGAGGCATATCATCATGAGCTCGTAGGGGCATTCTGAGACTCGGGTCGCATGGCGTTCTGTGCCAAGACAATAATGCTACAATGGAAAAATGGTGTTTATAAGCATGTATTAATATGGTGAAGGGGCGAGACAGTACAACCTAAGACAACGCATTGAAGTGGTGTTGTACCCACAATTCACGCAGATAGTACTTTCTAGCGTCGTCAAATACGGTCAGTTTCTCCGAAATCGTGACACTGAGGTGCCTTCTTATCGCTTCAGCTTAATGAATGATCTGGGCTCATCATCTTTCATGCTCGTTCTTCGGTGTCAGCATTACTGGAAGTCGCTCCGCGGTGGTGCTCTCCGATCCATGTCAAACTCAGCTTTACGCCGAATTAAGACTCTGTATTCAATTCCACTTGCGCGATCCGATTTGCGAAACTCTCTTTTTCGGCTTTGCAGTCACGGCCTTGCTTTCTGGCTGAGAATATGAAAAGGCATTGGCTGAGAACCCCGACTTCGGATTGAGACGAACTTCAAAGTCGAGCGCGCCTGATGAGTCTGCCGATAAAGTAATCTGAGATAGAACAACGGATCAGACACTTGTTGCCTCTTCAACTGACACTTCATCTACAAGGTCTTTTCAACTTCTTCTTTTCAGTCGCTTCTTCTTTTCACCTTCAACTTTATCAACATCTTTTTCTTGTTCATCCTTCTCGCTTCTCATCTTTCTCATTTTCTACAACCACTCTAAAGGTTCCATTAAATGATCATTCATTTCGGCAGTATTTCCAGTTTCGCCATTATGCTCATATTCCACTTCCTACAAAAATAAAGAATTTAGTTGCAGTTTGAAATTAATAATGAGATTATAAAATAGCTACACGAACCTCGTCAGAATCAGGATCCTTAGATTCTTCAATCATTGTGGTGAGGTTCATTTCATTATTCGCATTATTTTCCTTTGCAACGTGAGCAAAAATATTGTCGACACTGGCAGCACTTGAAGAGCTTTTGTCATAAACAAGAACTGTTTGTGTTTTTCGAATCGACTTGTTCACATGTTCAGGTTCGATTCCTTTGAGTCTTCGTGACGCGCGAACACCTCTGGGCACGGGGAGAACATTTGTCGGAGTAGCCATTGTCGGCTTTACTGTAGCGTTGCGTACATTGGAATTGCGAATGACAAACTGTGTCGTCTTTGTCGGCGATATAACCTTCTTGAATGTTTTGTCGCCGCATATTTTATTTCACAAGATTTAGTCGGTGATAGGCTGATAGTTGTCGTACCGGCAGTAGCTGGGAGTATTGGTTTGTTGACTTATCACCTTTACTACTATTACGGTTACTGTGGTTAACTGAATTACGTCCAATTGTAGCGGTGATTCGCTTAACGCCGGCGTCCTTGGAGGTACTGTTTAGAACTACAGCTTTCGTTGTGGCATTGTTGATAGAACTTTTGTTCCCCGGTGAAGAGCTGGCGCCTTCAGGTGCCCGAGATTTAAAGAATTTAAACACTTTTGTTTAGGAGGGTGGCGTTTTGGACATCAATCTGCTCCTTTTTGACGTCTGGAGTAGCGCCTTCCTGAACTGTCTTTGAAGAGGAACGAACTTGTTGTGCCATTCTCATAGTCATTTCGGCGAATCGACGTGAAGGTAGCCTGGCCAAACTTGGTTACGGTTACAGCGGCAGCAGACGTCGTTGAGGAAGCAGCCGAGGCGCCGAATGCACCCGCTGACTTTGGGCCACCGCCTCCACCGGTCATCTTGCGCGCGTACGACTTCATCTTGCAAGTGATCATTGAATGGAGAGCAATGGGAAGCGAACACATAATCAAGAGAGAGGATGCAGTGCATTGTTCAGATGAGTGGTAGAGCTGTCAACAGAACAATGTGAAATCGATCTGTTAGCGGTTTGAAAGTTGGTATCTGGTACCAGTGGAATACCGATACCACAACACACTAGGGCAGTCGGCTTCAACGAGGCGGCAGAAAAACAACAAACACTGGAGATGATAGGGTGAGCACTGGGGGGAAAGTTGCCCACTTCCCAAAATCTTCTTCAATGGCCGACAGCAAGAGCACACCCGTAGAGGGCGCTAGAGGCATTTCAAAAGAAAAAAAATTATTTAAAAATATTGGACTGGGAAAGGGCAATTTATTGAGGTGTTCTAGTACATCAGATGAATCTTTTTTGTTAGATAAAAATAATGTGTACACCACATAAACGCCTACACCTGCTGCTGCTGTGGCTGAACAAAGGTTCGCAGAGAGCTGATGTATTTCAATTTGGCTTGTAAAACGGCAGAAAGCTCTGAAAACGATTTATTATAGCTCGTAGTAAGCTTCTTCTCCACAGTTGCTTGAAGCTCCTTGTGATTCTGTGAAATTGAAAAAAAAATTGTAAATCATTGTTTTGCAAACAAAAGTAGCATTTACCTCAATATCCAATTCTTTAATTATTCTGAAGCTTGAAGTTACGTCTAAAGCAGGGATTCCTTGTCGATAAAGAGACGAGCCGTTTAAGAGTCTCTTCAAGAATGTCCGACAAGCAGAAAGCGCTCATTGAAGACGGCAAAGGACTTGTCTTCTGAGATGAATCTGCAGTTTTCTTTTTCTTTGACTTTTATAGTTTTAGAAATTATCTGTAGAGTGTTAAAAGCAACATCGAGAAGCGATATGCAAATACTTGAAGTCTCAATCCAATTGGTTATATCTTCAAGTGCCTCACGAATGTTGAAAATGGACAGTTTTGACGGTCCACTTTGGAGAGCATCAAGTTTAGCGGTAAATTCGGCGCATTCGTTTGTAAAGTCAAGCGACAACGTTGTCAATGCTTCAGTTTCAGTTTTTGAGTGGTACTTAAAAATGCCGACTAAGTAATTTAGCAGTTTAATGAACACTGATATTGTTGATTCTGAAATATCGATGGATCCTCCCCCCCACAGGTGCGGCCCTTCTAGACAGTACTGATTTCAGTGTTCAAAGGGGGGGGAAAACAAATGGCATAATTTTAACACGTGTCAAAAAGTGTAAATGGAAAAAAAAAATTTTTTACCTGACACCCCGTTTTTTTGTTGTACCGCCTCTTGACCACAGAAGAAAATGCTCCCGATTGTTCGACCATATTGAGCGGAACTGCAAATACTAGCGACAGTTTACTCAATGTCACCTTGAAAATGTCAGGTGGTAACCACTATTTTTTATGTCCCATCACCTGCTCTCTGCGTTTGTGAATCAGCCGACAGCTGTTCTCAAAAAAAGTAAGTCGCACAGATGCCAAATTCTTGCATAAGACCGAACCCCCCCTTTACGATCTCAGCCGGCGCCAGAGGCTCTCGTCAGTGTCGTTTTTGTCAAGGTGTCGTATCTTCTTCTCATACCCGTGTCCAACCAGTCATTATGGGAAAGTGCAAGTGAAGTTGGTTTGGGCGGTTTTGCACTAATCAAAAGTCCCCATGTCTCGTATGGGCGCTGTTTAGGCTCCCCTCCCTTCCCCGTTTGAATGGACGCTTTAAATTGCTGCGTGAATACAATCGTTGCCCACGCACCAGCGTTTTTACAAAGATCCCGACAAAAAAAAAAAGTTTTGAAGGGATTAAAACATCACACTTTCCTAAAAAATACTTTTTTTGCAGTGAAGAGTAAATTTAAAAGAGTTTTTCAATAAAAGTAAACGGTACTGTACAGTGGGCGAGGAGTTTGTAATTGAACGAAGATATTTGTTCAATTTTGTAAAAACTCCATACTTTTAGAAAAAATTTATAATTAAATCAGAAGCCTAGCAAAATTAAAAATAATTCGGTTTGACGCTGAGAAAGTCTAGAAAAAGTTTCCTCTTTAAAGTGGTACTGTAGACTCGAAGACAGCATTTAAAAAAAAGTTGGCGGAAGTAAAGGCAGTGGGGGGTTCGAACTGCCGGGAAAAAAGAAATGACCCAGATTTTCATTTGAAAGTGTTCAAAGTCTCATAAATGGCGGGACTGAGAGGGGGGGAAACGCCGAAGAGTTGGTACAGACTGGCCAGCGCAGCTTGGAGAAAATCGTAGCTATTGTAGGCAAGGAGATTCGGTAGCACAGAAAGGGCTTAAAAGGTTTTGGGTTTCTGCTGATGGGTGTTGATTCGTCGTTGTTTGGGCAGTTGAAACTTCCAATGTAATGTCCAAGCCAGACGAACTTGGTTGGCTAACAGGAGAAAATGGCATCAAATGGTTGAGTACTTTTGGGAGCCTCTGTCGCCCCCATGTTTGGGGTCTCTGAGCTTTATTGGTTTTTGTTATCTTTTAAGTTTTGCGCACAGTTTTGGTAGACTTATAGGTTGCAATTTACTAGAGCATTCTCTGTGATTTGGGGGTCAAATCCCCGTGGGAAAATTTAGATACATGCAAAAGAGTCCTGTTCAATCTCAAGAGTACTCTTTGTCTAAGTTATCAAAGCCACTCTTTTGACGAGCAAACTGGTAATCAGTGGGTTTTCGAAAGTTGGTCGGTGCTGGAGCATAAAAAGTGTTTGTCCTTGCGCAGACAATTTTGACCAATGGAAGACTCGTAATTAAATCACGACGTACTCTGCATTTTCAACCTCAATTTTGTTACAATTTGTGTAATACAACAGTGGCCGAGATCTGTGGTTCCGAGGCCCGGTAGTCTGAATGAGGGGGATGAAGGATTTTTTGCAATACAGGTCTCGAATTTTTCCTTTAGGCCCTGCTGAATCCCTTTAAAAAAAAAAAAAAAAAAAAAAAAAAAAAAAAAAAAAAAAAAAAAAAAAAAAAAAAAAAAAAAAAAAAAAAAAAAAAAAAAAAAAAAAAAAAAAAAAAAAAAACCCCCCCCCCCCCCCCCCCCCCCCCCCCCCCCCCCCCCCCCCCCCCCCCCCCCCCCCCCCCCCCCCCCCCCCCCCCCCCCCCCCCCCCCCCCCCCCCCCCCCCCCCCCCCCCCCCCCCCCCCCCCCCCCCCCCCCCCCCCCCCCCCCCCCCCCCCCCCCCCCCCCCCCCCCCCCCCCCCCCCCCCCCCCCCCTTGGGGTTGCGTGTAGATGTCATCCCCTGCCAAAAGTAGTAGATTTGGTTTGTGAACCGTACAAGTGGCGCCGTGAGCTGTGTTTCTTGGGAATCGCAAACGCGAACAGGGCCATAAGAGGTGCGTAAACAGTTTTCGCTGGTGGGATCTTTTTGAGAGCATTATCATAGATTGTTGGTTCATTGTTAGTGAGAAATTACAGGCATAATTGGTTATCTTTCCAACTAAAAAGAAAAGTGCAAGGACATACGTTTGTTCAGATCTCTGAAAAAGGGAGCAGAGTCAATGTTGAAGAGTAGAATCATCGTATGGCGCATCGTTACAAACGATTTAACATTTCAATTCTTCGTTCTTGCGATTTATCGGATACAAGCCCAGTGCCTTCAGTACTTTCAGGTACGGCCAGTCTTGTCTTCTTAAGCAACTTGTCTATCTCCTGCAGGACTTTTTTAGTATCCGTTGTCAAATAATTAAATGAGTTAATTACAATTATAGTTGACACTGCGTTTTTAATCATTGTAAGCCTTACCATATATTGGCTTCAACTTGCGTCATTATGAGCTTGTCTTGAGGACGAGACATGATTTTCCTCGGTTTTTGGTTAACAAAAGTTTGAAAATAACAAAAACAAAAAGTAGAACAATTTGAATAAGGTTGCATATGAGCTGACAGCGATTCCCGGCCCCCCTTACACAAGCTGCAAGTTAAAATTCATCCTAACTGTACAGGTAAATTTAGAGCGGGCATCGTACTGAAGAAATTATCAGATCGCATTGACCGGCGTGATAAGAAAGTGAAATGAAAAGCCACAACAGTGGAGCAGGGAAGCCGTGTGTAGGTGGCATCCCTTCTGTAAGTTGTCACTCACCACTTGAACTTACCCGGATTTTCACCATCCAAAGGGGCAGTGCCCCGCTTTGCATGAGGATCCGCAAAAAAATTAGGAATTTTGAAAGATATAAATTGTTAGGAAATAACATAAATAGGCAAACAATTTTATCAACGGGTATATTTTTTTTAAAAACAAAAATAATTAATTTATTGGAGGTGAAGTTTTTTGGCAATGTTACAACGTATTTTTCAGTGCTCCAGGATGGGCAATGATTTCAGTGATGAAAAGCCGTGGTAAAGTTAAACGAGGGAAAGAAGTGAAGTGATCTCGTTAGGAGCTTATTCACTGTAGACACGAAGAGATAGACGTGAACCCCATAAAGTATGCAAAATATCTTGTGCCGGCAAAAAGGGTTAGTATTTTATTCAATCCAAGACTACTTTACCGGAATGTATTTGGATATTTGCAGAAGCCTCCCAAACATTATCTCTTGGCAGAGGTCAAGAAATCAACGTTTTCTTTGTCGTTAATAAGGGAAACGCTTTTTGCAGAGCGCACAGCGCCCCCCAAGAAGGAATAACAAGTGTCCGGATCTTTGTAAAGGGCTTCCCCGAAAACCAGAATTGTCGAAACAGACACCAATTCACAATGTCATTCTTTTCGTGAGCCTCTAAAAAATCGTCCCGCTTTCCCATCAAAAACAATGAAGCAATAGCGCAGAATGGTCGGTCCCATGTGATTCAGTACCAGGGCTTTGGCCAAAGCCATTTCATAATTTACACAAAAAGGAAAACGTTAAACAATAGAACACAACAGAGAAGATTAAAAAAGTTACCCGCAACTTGAAACTGGAACATGGTTTCCTTATTGACGCTTTACCAGTCATCGAGGATATAGCATATGGTCGCAGCGCAATAAGTAATTCGAAGATCATTCTCTTCCTCAATCAGCGCTTGAATAAATCTAAATGCAGATTTGATAAAACTTGTTTTTGTCTCTAACAATCATTGTAACTACCTTCCATCTCCTTTTGATATTCTTTTAGCCCACGAATAATAGCAGAACGATTAACGCGACTAAGATCGTCACCAAAAGATGATTAGAGTGATAACCCAATAAGTCATTGCAAGATTGCAAAAGTCCTGAGAAGACTTGGATCCATTGGTCGAAGATCCTCGAAAGCCAAACTGACCCTCTGAAAACAAAGAATTGATATCAACCAAAACAGTTTTTGCATTTTCGCCTTACCTAGAGTGGGACTGCTTTCACTTGAAGGTTGTAGTTGTTGCAAATAAATCCATTCAATAATTTCTTTCTTTGTTTCATCGGACAAATCATTAAGGTGATTGAGCAAGTCTAATCCAGAAACGGCAAAAAAGAGCAGAGTAATCCTAAAATAAGAATAAAAAACATGTTCAATAAGACAATGATACAAGTACAAAATCTGTTATGTTGCACACCTGCTAGTATCAAACGGAGCTGAGGATGGCCCCAGTTTATCAAGATGCTTTCGCAGGTAGCGAACATGCTGGTTGATCATGTGGGCAGTTAACATTTCTTCTAGACGACAATAATCTAACTTAATAGACTACAAATTAGAATCCGGCAAGAAAAAGCAGTGACAGCTGATCTGGTTTCGGCTGTGCAAAAAAAGTTCAAATAACGTGGGAGGAGCTTGAATGAACATTTTTACAAGGTAAGCACAGCTACAGGCAGTGCATTTGCACCGCCTTATGCAGGCTCAGCGGCAAGTGCCTCAGCTACCGCGTGTTGTGTTGTGATTTTGCAACTCAAACTGCTCTGTCGTGTTTTTATCTCCTCATCAACTTTGGTAAATAAACCCAACCCTTTCAGCTCCGATCAAATGGACAGTGACGACGATCTTCAGATGACGTTCTTCAAGAAGAAGAAAAAGAATCATGACGCTGTCAACAATTTCAATGACAATGTTGGCAAAAAGGTCCAGCATCAAAGTGATCAACCGAAGATGATTCATCAAAGGTTCACAAGAAAAAAGACCGAAAAAACCTTCTGCTTTTATGTGTAAAGTAGGTATCAGCTGTTCTTGTTTTGTTTTATTGACTATTTTTTACGCAGGATTGTCAGAGTATTACGCAAAGAGAGATTTAAAGAAGAAGAGTTGGAAAAACTGATTCAGGATTGTTCACGACACGAGCTCATGACTTGCCGTACCGTTCTCTCGACCGTTTTTGGGACATTGACTTTCCTGATTCGCAAGAGAAAAAGAAAACGGAAGAAGCTAAGAATCTACAAGCAAAACTAAGAGTAAACAAACGAGCTAAATTATTTGATAACTAATATGAAGATGTTTCAGTTTTTTGTATTTAATTTTAATTGTGTAACATGCATTAGGTGAACACACAGCTGAAGTTGATGATGTTTCATTTATACTTTGTCTTGACAAATTCAAGCTTCTCAAACGGAAAGTTGATTTATCTCCACTGATGCTTTGCCTTCTCTCCTTCCGTCATTGTCACGTTAACGACGTCCACTACGCTGTTGCACGCTGAGCCACTGACACCTTTATGACCCCTTCTGCTTATCATTAAGTTCGACTTCACGAACTCGAGATTTCTCGCCATAGTCACGAAAAGTGATGTTCTTGATAAGCTGTTGACGACTCGGAGATCGTCTTTGGAGCCACGTGTCACCTGGTCTGGTTTCATGTTTCCATCAGCTTGTAGACCTTCTCCAACATCTCCTGGTTCTTCTTGATCTGCTCAGGAGTGGCATTGCTAGTCGATTTGGCTGTTTCACTTTTGCTCCTTCCTCTTTTTTGTCATCTTTTGGTGCCTCGGATTTGCCATCCTTATCCTTTTCTCATCTTTAGTTGAATCGGCTTTTCCATCTTCCATCTTCCTTTTACTTTCATCTTTCTTTGATTCTTCTTTCTTGCTATCTTCTTTTTTACTTTCATCCTTCTTGGATTCTTCTTTCTTGGATTCTTCTTTCTTGCTTTCATCTTTCTTTGACTCTTCCTTCTTACTTTCTTCTTTCTTTGATTCTTCCTTTTTGCGTTTTTACTATTGTCTTTCTTTTCACTGGCTTTGCTGGTGCTACCTTTTTTACTCACCTGCTTATCTTTCTTAGACATTGTTCGGCAGAGGAGAAATGAGTTGAACAAGTAAGCAGAAGTTGTGTGAATAAACGAAAAGGCGTTTGTGATACTTTTGTAAACAATAAATAGAATTTCGAAAACTAACTTGACGCTGGAAACATTTGGAACATGCGTTTAACTTGTTTTATCTGTAAGAGACATAAATTACGAGTATTTCCTTGCAATATTGTCAAGCGAAAAGGTTTCGATGGCTAAAGGCACAAGTTACCGCTATTCAGTTTGTTAGATAAATCAGATAAAATAAGATCTAAAAATGGATTTAAAACAGTTATTTGTAATTGCTTTTGTCTGCCAAATCATATATCACTTGCGATGATAATTTTCTTCATCTGCGAATTCTCCAACTGTCATCACCTGAAATGATTGCACTCAGTGACACAAACATTGACAATGACTGACAGCACATAATCTGCTTTTATGCTTTTCAGCTAGTAGTTATCAGGAAGAAATTCCTTTTAGAAAAGGCATCTCCGTAATTGTGCCCAGGGGAAGAAGAGAAGAAAAGTGGCACTAGTTAGATGAAAAAGTAATCAGGAAGCAAAAGCCCTTCATTTGCACTATCGCCCAAGCCAAGGATAGCGAAAAGGGGAAGGAATCGGCTTCTAATTGCACAAAGACTTTAGTTGATGAGCATCAGCGAAGTGCTAAGAAAGGGGCATGCATGTGTGATCATTGCCAGAGAGAAGAGCAGCTCAATGTCAATTGCTGTCTACGTTCTTTCTGTCCATTCATTCATTCATTGTTCTTTAGTGTGCACACTGTCAGTCGAAAGAAAACGCTTTACTGCAAAATTATCAATCACTACAGTTCACAGTGGCTTATTGTGTCAGTTACTGAGGGTTGCTTTATAGTGATCACAGCATTTCAAATAGCAAAAATTGAATAGAAAAATGGACTTTTATTGACATTTGACTACAATGTTATTGGTTATGACGAATCAATCGATCTGGAGATTATCAGTCAAAGTAATGTTGCATCTTTATTACCCCAGCCGTGTCCTCCGCCAAATTTGCCACCACCGTGTCTTCCGCCGCCGAATCTCCTCCTTAGTTCACAACAATTAAGTTTACGGTTACAAATTTAAATAAATTACATACCGCCAAACCCTTTGCTTCTTCCAAAACCTCCACCTGGTAAAGTGATTAGCAAATCTTCACAAAAAATATTAAGTAATTTTTACCTCCGAACTTGCCATGACCGCCACCAAATCCTCCTAAATAGTTAAGATGTTAGCTACTGGAGCGACTACAAACAAATCAAAGTTACCTCCAAAACCTTTGCTTCGGCCGAAACCACCGCCTTTTAGAGCAAGCAGAATTATGACAAGGGTAAGGCTATTTTACCAATCTTACCTCCATAGCCTTTGCTTCGCCCAAATCCTCCACCTCCACCTAGTTTAAAATAAAGTTTACCAATTTCGTTCCGCTAAAAATATCAAATTGATTTTACCTCCAAAGCCCTTACTGCGATATCCTCCTCGTCTTCCCCGCCATGGCCTCTTCTTCCGCGCCACCACCAAATCCACCAGCATACACTACGGCCATCACAAATGCCAAGAGGCAGAAATGAGCTAGACATGGTTTTTAGCAAAATAAGCAAACATAAGTACTGTTTTGTGTGAGGGTAACCAATGACTGACTTACCGTCAACTTCATGATGCCTGTTGACTTCTTTCAGACTTGTATCGAATATCGCAACTTCATGGCTTCCTGTCGCGCTTATATAGTGCCGCACCAAGTTTGAAGCCTTGCCGTGGAAGAGTTAGGTAAATCTTGTTGTAGGTTTATCTCGTGTTCTTCAGCCATTACTTTTGTCCATTCGAAGTGGCAAACCACGTGCACGTGGTGTGCATAGAGCAGACTTGCTAAGAGGATGGGCCAGTGAGTGCGTGCCAAGACTGAAACTGAAACTGTAGTACTGAGAGTGGAGGTGGTGTCAGTAGTGGTCATTCTTCTGCTTCTTCTCACAGTGTGCAGCATTAGCAGTAAACGGAGATGATCGCTTTGTGTGTATAGCGGTGAACAGTGGTGCCTCATTGCCGCCTGGCAACCATGACACTGCATGGGCAATGATTTTCGAAGTAGCCAGTAATAACTCCATGCCACTTTCTGCTATGCTCAGGCATTGCTGTTACTGCTGCTGCTGCGAAGGCAGGTGCCAAAAGTGGTGAACCTTCGCCATGAACGCTCCAACATCTCTCCCCTTGAAACCACCATTACACCACACACACACAGAGAGAGAGAGAGAGAGAGGAGAGGGGAGAGAGAGAGAGAGAGAGAGCGAGAGAGTAGGAAAAGAGAGAGAGAGAGGAGAGAGAGAGAGAGAGAGGGAGGCATTGTCTAGGCTCACGCTTCACTGGTAATATAAAAGCAGCGTAAAAAGCGAGCTTGTGCATGCGACCATTTATAATTTGTGACCCTTTTTTTGTGTTCTCAAGTAGCCTCAAAACGCAATTAAATTAGTCATCCGAGCTTAGTTTTTCGTCAAAAAAGTGTTGCCCCCCACGGACGTGATACTTTAGAGAGCTATCACGTTTTTAACGCACCATCACTGTAAATCAGGTTTGACCTCCCCCCGTCAAGTCAGTGTGACACTCTCGGAGACCCCCCTCTCCTTGGATACCTTTCTTTGAGTTGTCGCAAAAAGATTCCGGTGAACAGAGAACGCATTGTCCAACTTTGTCGGACAAAGGTTTGAATGTGTGTGGTGTGCATACCTGTTGTCCAATTTAGCAAGCTCACTGGTTGCCTTTGCAGTGCATATCTCCCCTTCCTTCAAAATCACAGGCAGCTCGTGCAGACCGTTTAACCGCCGCATGTAATCGCATAATAAACACTTCTCTTGGAGTCCCCCAATTACGTCCTGCAATTTGCCGAGGTGTTTAGGCGCTTAGAGACAATGCCGAGTTTGATTAGCAT
>JAMZRA010000114.1:0-10577 GCA_024499935.1 Tyrophagus putrescentiae
CGTCATTGTTACCGTGGCGGTATGTTGGGAGTATTGTTGGCAGTGGGAGTTCGGAAATTTTGGAACAGTGCCGCACTGCCGGCTATAACAGCACGGTGCCCGCCTGTCAGTGCGTCAGTCTCTGTTTTTGGTTTGGTCATCTGCTGCGACCAGATATATGTCGACCCCAGACACTCTTGCCGTGAGAAGGACACACTTCTTCGTGGACCGCGAGCCCTTCTACTGGTGCACTGGGCTGCCGACGCGCTGAGCAGCACATTGGTGGCCCCCTTCCATCGTCACCGCTCGCCGGACGCGTTTCCGATCTGTGGCCTTCTCCGCCCCCAGAGGCGGCACGCTTTCTCAAGCTGCTCAAGTCCAAACGCACCACCGCCTCTGCCTCGTCCACTGACTCGCACCTGCAGCTCGTCTTCGAGAACAAGACGGTGTATTGCCGCTATATGATCCGCTACCTGGAACTGCTCACACGCTTGGCGGTGGATAATGCGGTGCCGCAGGGGGACTGCGGCCTGGCCGCGGTGTACCTGCTGATGGAGGCCATCGACCATGTACCTGCCGACCACTTCTCGCCTGCCATGTTGCTCCTGTTATGCCTTCTACTTCGGCCTGACCCGCCTGACGCAATTCTCAAAGCGAGGAGGCAAACACCTGCAGAACATCCTCCAGGGCGGGGCCGCTGGTGATAATCCCCGTCTGTACCGGACCCTTCTCCAGTCCGCCGAGGGTGGAAGGGACATCATTTTTGCCCAGCTGCTGCCCGACGTCAACCAGAGCCAATCCACTGCCCACTTCACCGAAGTGGTGGTTATTGCCCTGGCGAAGGCTGTTGTGGGCAATTTTAATTGTCAACGGGGAAACACCTCCCTGGTCACCAGTCCACTCGCGATGTCAATGAGTGAGGAGACGCGAGCGGTCTTTGGTGCCTGCCTCTTCATCAACTATTGGGAAAAGGTTCTCTGTCAGCCCAAACACCTCGCCACCCAAGTCATGGTGCTGAAGCAGGGCACCAAGGTGAAGGGGCCTCTGATCCCGCCCTTCCGCCTTCGCGAGCAGGTTTGATCTTTAGGTATATTTTTACTCTTTTTATTACCTAGTGTTACATTTACTGTTATACTAATTTACCACAACTGTTCGTTGCTGTCTGTCTGTCGTCTGTCTGTCTGTCTGTCGTCTGTCTGTCTGTCTGTCTGTGTCTCGCGTCTGTCTGTTGCTTGCTTGCTTGCTTGATTGATTGTCTGCTCTCCTCCTCATCATCTCATCAACCTTCTCTTCTACCTGCAGCGCTTCAACCGCTCAAGACCATCTCGAAGATGGAGAGCACCCGTTCGCTGATGTCGCCCGTCTTCTTGTTGTAGAAGCTGGTCACCTCGGAGAGGTCGACGCGGTCCACCCGCTTCACCTTCAGCTTGAAGAAGCCCGGCCGGCCGCCGGGGATGTCCACTTTCAGGTTGTTGAACACCTGCTCGTCGCCGCCGCCGGCGCTCAGCTTGAGAATTATGGCGTCGTGCATATTCATTTGACGGTGTGTGTGTGGTGAATTATCGACGGTGATTTATCGACTAATCGACACCTCAAGCGAAGAAGGCGAATATTATTATTAGTGAATGTACATGGAGGACAAGTATGAGTGTGTGTGTGTGTGTGTTGTGTGGTTTGGTGTGTGGTAATTGTGTTCCAGAACAGAACAGAGGAAGAGATGCCCGAGGCGAGAGACACTGGTAGAGAAAGTAATTTTTGCTAGGGAGGAGGAGGAAAAGGTGGTAATTAATTACCGAAGGGTTTGCTGCTGCAGCTGCTGAGTTTTTGGATGATAAATCACCGCCATTACCATTACCATTACTATTACCTCCTTCTTTAAACTTCTTCTTCGTCTTCTAATCACATTAGCGACGATTAATTGCCGCTTACTGAGAGACAAATTCTCGGGCAGACAAATTTTCTACCCATTCTTGCACCCAACTTTTTTTTATTGCAGTCCACCGATTAGCCACTCGTTACCACCACCACCACCACCACCACCAAAACCATTTTAAGCTAAGCCTAAACTGCTTTTTGAAGGCCATTTATGGGCTAACGACGGAAGTGTTGAGCAACTTTCCTGTCTTGTTTTCTCTTTCTTTCCGACGTTCTATTTCTTTTCCTTTCCTCTTTCGTTCTTTTTATGCGTCCCGTCTGGCAGAAACGAGTAAGCGACTGAAGCTGAGACGGCAGACGACTAAGTTAATTACAGTTGAGGCACGTTTCAGGCCGAGGAAGAAGAAGAAGAAGTTGAGACGCTGAGAAGAGAAGGCTTCTGATAAATAAAAAAGTGTAGGACAGAGAGATGTGTGCAATTAATAATTGACTTATTTTGCAGACGAGGCAGAGACTTATTTTGTCTCTTGCTGTTGCTTGGCTTTTGCTCTTTCTAGAACCCTTCTTTTTCTGTTTTCAGTGTATGGTAATGCAAACCAAAAGCAGACGTCAGACGGACCCTGAAAAGCTGCTGCTGCTGCTTTGGGAACAGTCGTCGTCACGCACTGAGAATTCAGTGTCTGAATGAGGTTTTGCTCGCTTCTTTCTCTCACTTTTTTCCCTTTTCTAATGGTCAAGGACTATTCTGTGTCAGAGACAGCAGTGGGCACAATCATTTGGCCATTAGCGAAAATTAGCTTTATTTATTCTCTCTTTTTTTGCTGTTTGCTTTCTCCGATTGGGAGAAGCTTAATTTGTGCTCATTTATTAACTGCCGCTGCTGCTGAGCCTAGTAGATCTCATTTTAAAAGCTTATAAATAGACTGTAGACTTTAGATTTTTTTGGAGACACTTTTTTTTGCTGTACTGTTTCAACAGCAAACCCTCATCACCACTGTAATCTTTGTCGCCCCAGCTCGGACTCTAAAGTTTCAGCAGCGGCGGTAGCATCGGCAGCAGCAATCACAGCATCATTAATAACAGGCACACAGAATCGAGAATCTTTGATTTTTATCCCCACATTTTGTTGCTTTTGCAGCTTCTCTGTTTACCAACTGCCTTCTTCCCTGCGGCTTGTTGTCACAACAGCAGCAGCAGCAGCAACTGCAGCAACCCGAGTTTTGTTGCGACCAGACCAGAACTACCCGAAAACTAAACAAACGGTACAAACGGAAACAAAAATGCGCTCTGAATTTTAAAAAAGAGGAAGAACCAACTCTAAACTAACTCGGTGTGTGTCTGCGTGTGTGGCCCGAATGCCCACGAACACTGTAGCAACCTTTTTGGCTCTCCTAATTTTTCTGGTCTGCTGAATGACTCTATTTTTTTCGCTTGCTATGAAAGAGGCAGATGACCGATTTGTGTGTGTGTGTGTGACCAGAGCAGACGGCAATTAATGGTCATTAAACGGACTCTCTTTCTCTCTCTGGTCCGTCTGCATGCCAACACAGACACAGACACAGGCAGACACATAGGCAGACATGGGCAAACAGACAACAACACTGCTGTTCCAATTGGAACAAACACTGCCTAGTGTGCTGGTGTTGGTCCAAGTGGAACAGCGGCGGCGGTGGCGGCGGCAGTGCTAGCGTCAGCCAGGACAGAGGTAGTGGCACTGCTGCTGTGCCTGACTGTGTAGTGTCTGTGGTGTTGTGGAATTGCTGTAGCGGGAGAGAATATTCTGCTGCTGCTGCTGCTGGTGCTAATGGTGCTGCTGGGGAATATCAATTTGAGACAGGCAGGCAGCAGTGCAGAGGCAGCAGAATATTCTTCTGGTTCTCTGCTCTGCTCTGCAGTTGCTTCTCCGGCGCGCAGACTGTTGGATCGCGGGCGATTCTCTAACGGATTCTCTCTCTCTTTCTTTTTGTGTGGAATTTTTTCCTTTATCCTCTCTCTATCTCTTTCAAGAGCTGGAGAATTTTATCTTTTTTGCTGCTGTTTTTGTTGCCTTCTATTTCTGAATTTTGTATTTTTGCGCTGTTTTATTTATGTACATTTGATCAAGCAGCGGGATCATCCGCTGCCATCACAGACACGGAAACGAAGCTCACTGATCAAATTCGGCTGTGTCGGTTTTTATGGCGATTTTTATTTTCATTTTCACAATTCTTCTTTCTTTCTCTTTACTGCCAACAACTACCCTCGTGCATATTTTATTTCGGAAAACTTGAGCAGCAGTTTTAGTTTTGCTTTGCTGTTTTCGATCGACCACTTCTTCTCTTCCTACTGCTGCTGCTTGCTCTGCACTTTGGATCAGAACATTTTATGTTTTGTTTTTTCTACATGCTTCTCTGCGTTTCTTTCTTTTATTATTATTGAGAATTTGAGTGTGCGGGCTTGTCTACCGCTGTTTCGACCAGTTGCGTTTGTGTCTGTATGATTAATAATTAATCGCGTCTTTGTGCGTAGAGAAGAGAGAGAAAGAGGAGAATATTCTGCATTCAAACTACTTCTTACACACGCTTTTTCGCCTCTCCTCTCTCTCCAGTTCTATTCTGGCTGGCAAACAAAATCACACTTCGGTGACTTGACTTCGATCGCGGCGACACCTCGAAGAAGGTGAGCGGAAAAAAACTTTGCCACCTCTGTCACGACAGCCCACCAGCCAACAACAAACAACAAACCACAAAACAGGCAAACACAACTGAACAACAACAACAACAACAGCAGAGAAATCGAAGTTTGACAAGGCAAACATGGCCGCCAACGATTTTCATTCCCACTTCTTCTTCTTTCTACTGCCAGGGGCAACTTTTGCCAGCCCCTCGAACATTAGCAAACACCACAACAGCAGCAGAAAAAACTTTCAACTCTCATCATCATCTCATCACACAGAAGTCTACAAATCGATTTTAGCAAGAAGAAGAAAAAAGAAGATTTTGCAGCCACAGCTCAGTCTCGCCTTGCCGGCCTTCTCCTTCCCTTTTCTTTTCCCTGACGGCCTCAGGTGCTCCTTTTTTATCATTTCTATTTCACTCTCATTTTTGTTTTATACTGTGTATTTTGGGTACTTTGAAGCATAGTGTGCATTAGTTTTTAGTGGCAATTCTCGTGGCCCAACCGTCCTAATCCTCTTTTCTCAAAGATTTTGCCTTGCTCTCGTGTGTTGTTGGTTGTTGCTTACATCTATCGTTTCTTTCCTGTCAGACTCCATATGTCAGAAGAAAAAGAGCGCCAATTAATTGGCCTGGGCAATAAAAAAAGAATAAGAATAGAAGGTGGAAGGGTGAGGGGAGAGTTTCTTTCTGCGAGATTTGAACAAATAGAGCAGGGGAATAGCAAGAGAAGAAAGGAAAGGGCACACACAACACGCACCAACAAAACACAGAGGGGTGATTAATCGAGACATTTTGCTCCTCTTGTTTTCCTTTTATTTGCTTTGCTGTTTTCTGCCCTTTCTTCTCCTCTCTCTCGACTCTCGCCTTGACAATTTTAAATTGATTATTAGCGCATATATGAGAATGAGAGACTGACTGAGCGAGATCGAATCGCGACGTCTTTTTAATTAAATCGCTTGTGTGCTCGAGTGCACAGAAATTAGGAGAATAGAAAACACTTTAACGCTTTTTTCCTCTCTTTTCTCTCCATTCTATACTGGGCACTCGCTTCGGTTGCATTGCTTCTTTCATTGTCGATTCCCTGTGAAGTGGCGCCTTTCCACCTCTTCTCTTCGCTCTTCTGCCAACCGTAAAGAAAGAGAAGTCACAATAATCGCAAAATCAACCACAGGATGAATTTGCAAGGCAATGGCGCAGTTCGTGATTTCTTCCTGTCTTCTTTGCCCCACACGCAATTATTTTGCATTCGTACATTTTAGCATCACCTCCCCTCCCATGAGCTTTGCATTCTGCATCATATCTTCGGTTGAAATCGTCTGACATAAAAGTTGTCAAAAGTCAGTAACCTTTTTTGCCGCAACAGCCGGCTATGGCTTCTCTCTTCTCTTCTCTTCAAATGACGTTTTTTGGTTTCCTTTTCTTTTCTTCTTTTTTGCTGTTAATGTGTTAGTTAGTTGGTTGTTGCGCCCGTCTGTCTGCCGTTCTTTCTCTGTCTGACTGACTGCTGCTGCGTGTTGTAAATGGCCGCATAATTGGCAGGCATGTTTTTTGCTTCTCTTTTTTCCCTCTGGAATTAATTTCACGCGAAACTGCTAACTACTATACTACTATAGAATCACTGATGGGGAATCAAATTAAATGGCAGCTAATTTACTTTTCTCTCTCGCTCTCTAGTTTTTGTTGCTGAGTTAACAACTGAAAACAGCAAACTTGTATCTTTTTAGAAGGGGGAAAACGGAAATCTGCCTACTTTCAACGTCACTTTAGGCGTTGTTGCTGCTGGGTTTAGTTCACAGCAGTTCAGGCAGAGTTGCAGCAGCAGCAGCAGCAGCAGCTGTCAACAGATCTATTCCTGTTGTGCTGCAGCGAATTTCTGATGATCGATCAGCGCGATGCTGCCGCCCCGCATCGTTGAAAGAATATTCTTTTTTTTCGGGCAAGGGCAAATTGGTCCTGGCGCCAGCTCCGACACACAGCTTTTCCATTGAATGGTAATGCACAGTGCGTCTAAGACGGTGACTGTGCACTGCTGTGTGTTCCTTGTGCAATGGACAATTAGATTCATTATGGTGGAAGGGAGAAAAGAATGCGAGAGGAGGAAGACAGGACAGACATCGGCCGCCTGTTGCTAACTGCTGAAAGTTATTGACAGCTTTTAAATGCTGAATGATTGATTCAGAGTTGGAGTTGGGAAGTGGAGTAGGCTGAGCAATTTCGGGTGCAAAGTTTTTGTTGTGTGACTCACACATGGTTGTTATACCTTTTCAGTCTTTTCCTTTCACGCCGGCTGCATCGCAAATCCTTATGTCACGCTCTTTTTTGTGGAGAGCTTTTCACTTAGATTAAGTCAGTAAAAGAAGTAGTTCTGAGTTTGAAAACTGATAAGGGTATTTGAACTATGTGTTGTGTGGTTAGAGAATATGTTGTCTTTCTGATGACCCAAAATGAAGTGCATCTTTTTGAGTGGCCTTTTGCTGTTGTTGTGTCGGCTAGGCCAACAACGCCAAACACATGATGACAAAAGAGATGCTCTGTCTTAGTCTTCTAAGAATTAAAGGCAATGCCCCGAATGCTGTACTCATTCCTTGCCCTTGGGGTGATTGAAAGAAGTGAATCTTTCTTTCTTTTCCTTCCATATGCACCAAATGCTACGATGAAAGAGAAAAGAAACAGGGGGGTAAGTCTGGCAAGCCAGGACTACAGCGAGCCTTTTTTTGCGTGCACTGCTAGGACTTTGCAGATTTTAATTGTGCATCAATAGGAACTTGCAATTACTGTCGACGGAAATTGAGAGAGGTCAAGTCACACCAAACCTAGCCACGTTTAGCCGTGCAACGCTAGGAATTAAAAACTTCTTTCGCGAATCTCTGATGTGACTTGACCACTGTCAACTTCCGTCTCCTCGGGCCCTGCTCGCTTCGCTCGCAGGACCCGAGGAGACGGAAGTTAACAGTGATCAAGACACATCAGACCTCGCGAAGTGTAGGCGTGCACCGCTAAAAAACATCGATCATTTTACCTGCGGCTCACCCGACATCGCTTGTACACTTTAAACTTCCGCCGCCTCGGGCCCCGCTCGCTTCGCTCGCGGGACCCGAGGCAGCGGAAGTTTAAAGTGTACAAGTGGTGCCAGACCTCGCCGCCATGTGTCGTGCATCGCTAGGTTTTCGCAGTTACTCTACTGTCGACGGAAGTTGACAGAGGTCAAGTCACACCAAACCTAGCCACGTTTAGCCGTGCAACGCTAGGACTTAAAAACTACTTTATCGCGAATCTCTGATGTGACTTGACCACTGTCAACTTCCGTCTCCTCGGGCCCCGCTCGCTTCGCTCGCGGGACCCTCGTCGACGGAAGTTAACAGTGGTCAAGTCACATCAGACCTCGCGAATTTGAGGCGTGCTGGAAAAAACACATTAGTATTAAACAAAAGGAGAAACTTCGTCCCTCCTAGCGAAGGGAATGGTAGCGCTCCCTGCAGAAGGGACTGCAAACTGTTTACATTTGGTAGCAGCAGCAGGCGCTTACACGTTGGCTGCAACGTCTCTCTCTCTCTCTCCCTGCAGCCTGCTCAGTGCTCACACAGCCTGAGTCATGCTTTCCTGCACGCCACGTCTGCTACTGTCCGCCGTTCTCCTCTCTCTGTACCTTTCACAATGCTTTTATTTTGGTTTTTTCGGGTTCCTGGATCTCGGGACCCGTTGGTCGTACGACTCTAATTCTTTTGCCTGAATTTTTGTTTGAATTAATGTGATTTTTGTGCCAAGTTTGGGCAAAATCGAAAAACGGGAAGAGGTTTTTCGACACGTCAGGACAGACAGACAGACAGACAGACACAGAGCGAGATTAAAAGCGAGATTTTTTTTTAAAAAAAAGTCTCGCTAAAAATACAGCAAAAATAACAAAGCACTAAACTTCCGGATCTGCCCGAGCAGTAAGGCGGCGCTGGTAATTTGCAGTTTGCGGTCGAATTAAAGCCTCAAGGACCGTTCGAATTTTAAGACAGCAGAGCTGTTTCAATGCTGCATTCATTCTGTCTTCCCAATTAGGCCGGTGGTTGCGAACGATTAAAACACGGTAATCTACAGTGCCATTCATTTATAAAAAATGGTAACAGTTAAATATTTGCATAATTGTGAACAAAAACGTTTACCCATATCGTGGCGAACATTAAAAGGAACAATTGTTGTTCCGCGAAAACGGCCTAAAGCAATTAAAAATTCTACAACTTGAGCCACATAAATTTCCTGAGCTGCATCTTGTTGTTGGGCTCTTTCTTCCTCGACGTTATCTTCTTCTTGGCGATTGGGCAGGTTGCACATTTTGCACATTTATCAAAGACAGTGCACACAGTGTGAAAAGCAGAGATGAAATGATTTTCAATGCAGCAAGTGGTACTGAATAGAACACAGGCCGAATAGGAAGGAGAGTGATGCACAACCAAAGTGTCCGACATACCAGATCACTGCAGTGGTGATCACTGTTTGAATTGGCAGTGCGCACACAGCCAGACATAGCAATAGAAAAAGAAAGAGGAGACAGCAACAGTGCAACTGAACACTAGTCACTGGCAGCAATTAGACAACCACTTTTTGGCCACCCATTATGGTGTGCAAGGAATGTTACAGAAAGAATAACATTTCCTGAAAACTTAACCAGTAGCTCACTCAACGCCACTTGGCCCGAACTCGCAGGTTTTAGCCGTGCACTGCTAGGATCTCTCATTCACTTTACCGGCGGCTCACCCGACATCGCTTGGCCGCTGTCAACTTCCGCCGCCTCGGGCCCCGCTCGCTTCGCTCGCGAGGCCCGAGGCAGCGAAAGTTGACAGCGGCCAAGAGGTGCCAGACCTCGCCGCCTTGTGCCGTGCACTGCTGAGGAAGGCATGTTGAGCAGATGTGCAAGCAAAAGAGCAATAAAAATGATTTATTTCTAAGGCAGTAGCCTGTCAAACATATCAGATCACTGCAATGACATTTACTGGTGTGCATTAGCAGCGATCACAGCCAAACATCACACGAGAAATTAGAGGACAGCAACAGCGCAACAGAACAAACACTGCAGTGGTGATCACTGTTTGAATTGGCAGTGCGCACACAGCCAGACACAGCAGTAGCTAAAGAGAGAAGAGACAGCAACAGTGCGACTGAGCACTAGTCACTGGCAGCAATTAGGCAACCACTTTTGGCCACCCATCATGATGTGCAAGGACAGCCAAAATAACATCTTCTGATAACTTAACCAGTGGCTCACCGGACGCTACTTTACCAGAACTCGCAGGTTTTAGCCGTGCAATGCTAGGATCTCTCATTCGCTTCGCTAGCGAGGCCCGAGGCAGCGGAAGTTGACAACGGCCAAGAGGTGCCAGACCTCGCCGCCTTGTGCCGTGCACTGCTGCAGAGTGCATGTGCAGTCACTGTGCTGGGCAAATACATTAGATGTAAACAGAAGGAAAAACTTCGTCCCTCCTAGTGAAGGGAATAGTAGCGCTCCCTGCAGAAGGGACCGCAAACTGTTTACATTTGATAGCAGCAGCAGACGCGCACGTTTTGCCAGTCTGCAGGCTGCCACGCTCCTCTTTCTGTGCGTCATAACACGTGATTCAGCTCTCTCTCTCACTCAGCCTGCTCAGTGCTCACACAGCCTGAGTCATACTTTCCTGCACGCCACGTTTGCTACTGTCTGCCACTCTCCTCTCTCTGTACCTTCCACAGTGCTTTTATTTTGGTTTTTTCGGGTCCCTGTATCTCGGGACCCGTTGGTCGTACGACTCTATTTTTTTTGCCTGAATTTTTGTTTGAATTAATGTGATTTTTGTGCCAAGTTTGGGCAAAATCAGAAAACGGGAAGAGGTTTTTCGACACGTCAAGACAGACAGACAGACGGACGGACACAGAGCGAGATTAAAAGCGAGATTTTTTTCAAAAAAAAAAAAAAGTCTCGCTAAAATGACTGTACGGCAATTCATGTTTTGAAACTTTTTTCTTAATAACAGTACGGAAGAATGTGTTGTAGTTGAAGGGGACGTACTTATTCGTGAGACTTTTTTTTTTTTTTTTTTTTTTTTT
>JAMZRA010000116.1:0-31785 GCA_024499935.1 Tyrophagus putrescentiae
GTTTTGATTCTTTTCGCTTAATTTTCTTTACAGTTTTTACTGTTTCCAAAACTTCAATTGGTGTTTCAGCCTCTGGAACTATTTCAGGTTTTTCTGGTGAGAGCTGTTTTGATTTTTTAATTGTCAACGTTTCAGTAACTTCCTCTGGTTTTTCCTCTTTTGGTTGTTGAATTGTGAAAGTTTCACTGATTTCCGCTTGTACTTCTTTAGATTCAGGAGTAACAAGTTCGGGTTTTGATTCTTTTCGCTTAATTTTCTTTACAGTTTTTACTGTTTCTACGACTTCAATTGGTGTTTTACTCTCTGGAACAATTTCTGGTTTTTCTGGTAATAGCTCTTTTGGTTTTTTAATCGTCAATGTTTCGGTAACTTCTTCCTGTTTCTCTTCTTTTGGTTGATGAATGGTGAAAGTTTCACTGATTTCCGTTTGTACTTCTTCTTTAGATTGAGGGATAACAAGTTCTGGTTTTGATTCTTTTCGCTTAATTTTCTTAACAGTTTTTACTGTTTCTACGACTTCAATTGGTGTTTCACTCTCTGGAACAATTTCTGGTTTTTCTGGTAATAGCTCTTTTGGTTTTTTAATCGTCAATGTTTCGGTAACTTCTTCCTGTTTCTCTTCTTTTGGTTGATGAATGGTGAAAGTTTCACTGATTTCCGTTTGAAGTTCCTCTTTCACTTCTTTTGACTCAGGAGTGACAAATTCTGTTTTTGATTCTTTTCGCTTAATTTTCTTTACAGTTTTCACTGTTTCCACAATTTCAACCGGTGTTTCAGTTTCTGGAACTATTTCAGGTTTTTCTGGTAATAGCTCTTTTGGTTTTTTAATCGTCAATGTCTCAGTAACTTCCTCTGGTTTTTCGTCCTTTGGTTGTTGAATTGTAAAAGTTTCACTGATTTCCGCTTGTACTTCTTCTTTAGATTCAGGAGTAACAAGTTCGGGTTTTGATTCTTTTCGCTTAATTTTCTTTACAGTTTTTACTGTTTCTACGACTTCAATTGGTGTTTTACTCTCTGGAACAATTTCTGGTTTTTCTGGTAATAGCTCTTTTGGTTTTTTAATCGTCAATGTTTCGGTAACTTCTTCCTGTTTCTCTTCTTTTGGTTGATGAATGGTGAAAGTTTCACTGATTTCCGTTTGAAGTTCCTCTTTCACTTCTTTTGACTCAGGAGTGACAAATTCTGTTTTTGATTCTTTTCGCTTAATTTTCTTTACAGTTTTCACTGTTTCCACAATTTCAACCGGTGTTTCAGTTTCTGGAACTATTTCAGGTTTTTCTGGTAATAGCTCTTTTGGTTTTTTAATCGTCAATGTCTCAGTAACTTCCTCTGGTTTTTCGTCCTTTGGTTGTTGAATTGTAAAAGTTTCACTGATTTCCGCTTGTACTTCTTCTTTAGATTCAGGAGTAACAAGTTCGGGTTTTGATTCTTTTCGCTTAATTTTCTTTACAGTTTTTACTGTTTCTACGACTTCAATTGGTGTTTCACTCTCTGGAACTATTTCTGGTTTTTCTGGTAAGAGCTCTTTTGGTTTTTTAATTGTCAATGTTTCAGTAACTTCTTCCGGTTTTTCCTCTTTTGGCTGCTGAATGGTGAAAGTTTCACTGGTTTCCGTTTGTACTTCTTCTTTAGATTGAGGGATAACAAGTTCTGGTTTTGATTCTTTTCGCTTAATTTTCTTTACAGTTTTTACTGTTTCCACAATTTCAACCGGTGTTTCAGTTTCTGGAACTATTTCAGGTTTTTCTGGTAATAGCTCTTTTGGTTTTTTAATCGTCAATGTCTCAGTAACTTCTTCCGGTTTTTCCTCTTTTGGCTGCTGAATGGTGAAAGTTTCGCTAATTTCTGTTTGAAGTTCTTCTTTATATTCAGGAGTAACAAGTTCGGGTTTTGATTCTTTTCGCTTAATTTCCTTTACAGTTTTTACTGTTTCCAAAACTTCAATTGGTGTTTCAGCCTCTGGAACTATTTCAGGTTTTTCTGGTGAGAGCTGTTTTGATTTTTTAATTGTCAACGTTTCAGTAACTTCCTCTGGTTTTTCCTCTTTTGGTTGTTGAATTGTGAAAGTTTCACTGATTTCCGCTTGTACTTCTTTAGATTCAGGAGTAACAAGTTCGGGTTTTGATTCTTTTCGCTTAATTTTCTTTACAGTTTTTACTGTTTCCACGACTTCAATTGGTGTTTCAGTTTCGGGAACTATTTCTGGTTTTTCTGGTGATAGCTCTTTTGGTTTTTTAATCGTCAATGTTTCGGTAACTTCTTCCTGTTTCTCTTCTTTTGGTTGATGAATGGTGAAAGTTTCACTGATTTCCGTTTGAAGTTCCTCTTTCACTTCTTTTGACTCAGGAGTGACAAATTCTGTTTTTGATTCTTTTCGCTTAATTTTCTTTACAGTTTTCACTGTTTCCACAATTTCAACCGGTGTTTCAGTTTCTGGAACTATTTCAGGTTTTTCTGGTAATAGCTCTTTTGGTTTTTTAATCGTCAATGTCTCAGTAACTTCCTCTGGTTTTTCGTCCTTTGGTTGTTGAATTGTAAAAGTTTCACTGATTTCCGCTTGTACTTCTTCTTTAGATTCAGGAGTAACAAGTTCGGGTTTTGATTCTTTTCGCTTAATTTTCTTTACAGTTTTTACTGTTTCTACGACTTCAATTGGTGTTTCACTCTCTGGAACTATTTCTGGTTTTTCTGGTAAGAGCTCTTTTGGTTTTTTAATTGTCAATGTTTCAGTAACTTCTTCCGGTTTTTCCTCTTTTGGCTGCTGAATGGTGAAAGTTTCACTGGTTTCCGTTTGTACTTCTTCTTTAGATTGAGGGATAACAAGTTCTGGTTTTGATTCTTTTCGCTTAATTTTCTTAACAGTTTTTACTGTTTCTACGACTTCAATTGGTGTTTCACTCTCTGGAACAATTTCTGGTTTTTCTGGTAATAGCTCTTTGGTTTTTTAATCGTCAATGTCTCAGTAACTTCTTCCGGTTTTTCCTCTTTTGGCTGCTGAATGGTGAAAGTTTCGCTAATTTCTGTTTGAAGTTCCTCTTTCACTTCCTTTGACTCTGGAGTAACAAGTTCTGGTTTTGATTCTTTTCTCTTAATTTTCTTACAGTTTTACTGTTTCCACGACTTCAATTGGTGTTTCAGTCTGGAACTATTTCAGGTTTTTCTGGTGAAGCTTTTTGTTTTTTAATGTCAACGTTTCGTAACTTCCTCTGGTTTTCTTCTTTTGGTTGTTGAATGTGAAGTTTCACTGATTTCCGCTTGTACTTCTCTTTACTTTCGGAGTAACAAGTTCTGTTTTGATTCTTTCTCTTAATTTTTTTACAGTTTTTAACGTTTCACGACTTCAATTGGTTTTCAGTTCCGACTTCAGGGAACTCAGTTCTGGTTTTCTGTTCATGTGAAAGTTCTTTGAGTTTTTTTAACTTGGTCAATTTTCGGTAACTTCTTCTGTTTCTCTCTTTTGGTTGATGATGGTGAAAGTTTCATGATTTCCGTTTGAATTCCTCTTCACTTCTTTTGACTCAGGATTGCAAATTCATGTTTTCTTGATTCTTTCCGCTTGATCTTTTTATACTTTTTTAACAGTTCTCAATTTCAATTGGATTTCAGATTCAGGATGCGGCAATCTTCAGGGAAGCTTCAGTTGGTTTGCTCAGTTCAATTTCACCCCTCACAATTCCTGAGTTTTTAATTGAATCTTGTAACGTCAATTGTTTCTCTGTTTCCTAGCTTCAGGGGGTTCAATCTCTGGTTTTATTCTTTTCGTTATTTTCCTTACAGTTTTTACTGTTCCAACAACTCAATTGGTGTTTCAGTCTCTGGAACTATTTCAGGTTTTTCTGGTAAGAGATTTTTAGGTTTTTCAATCGTCAATGTCTCAGTAATTTCCTCTGGTTTTTTCTCCACTGGTTGTTTAATTGTGAAAGTTTCACTGATTTCAGTTTGTACTTCTTCTTTAGATTCAGGGTAACAAGTTCTGGTTTTGATTCTTTGCGTTTTATCTTTTTAACGGTTTTAACAGTCCAATTTCATGTGAGTCTCGATTCAGGAGTGTTCCACTTCTTCTGGTGAAACTTCAGTTGGTTTGCTTAGGTCAATTTCACCACTAACAATTTCTTGTGACTCAACTGAAACTTGAACGTCAATTTGTTTGTCGGTTTCCTTAGCCTCAAGCGTTATCAACTCTGATTTTGACTCTTTTCGCTTGATCTTTTTCACTTTTTTCACCGATTCAACATCTAGTTGTGTTTCAGATTCAGGAGCTGTTTTCACTTCTTCTGGTGAAACTTCCACCGATTTGCTTAGGTCAATTTCACCGCTACAATTTCCTGGGTTCAACTGAAATTTGAACGTCAACTTGTTTCTCGGTTTCCTTAGCTTCAGGCGTTATCAGTTCAGGTTTTGATTCTTTTCGCTTAATTTTCTTTACAGTTTTAACAGCTTCAACAATTTCAACCGGTGTTTCTGATTCAGGAACAGTTTCTGATTTTTCTGGTAAAGGCTCTTTTAGTTTTTTAATTTTTAATGTTTCAAAAACTTCCTCTGGTTTATCCATTTTTGGCTGTTGAATGGTAAAAGTTTCACTGATTTCCGTTTGAACTTCCTCTTTTACTTCTTTTGAATCGGAAATAACAAGTTCTGGTTTTGATTCTTTCCGCTTGATCTTTATCACTTTTTTCACCGATTCGACCTCTAGTGGAATCTCGGACTTAGGAGTTGTTTCCATCTCTTCTGGTGAAGCTTCAATCGGTTTGCTTTGATCAATTTCACCACTTACAACTTCCTGAGTTTTAATTGAAACTTGGACGTCAATTTTTTCCTCGACCTCCTTAGCTTCAGGCGTTATCAATTCTGGCTTTGATTCTTTTCGCTTTATTTTCTTCACAGTTTTCACTGTTTCAACAATTTCAACTGGTGTTTCACTTTCTGGAACTATTTCAGGTTTTTCTGGTAAAAGTTTTTTTGGTTTTTTAAACGTCAGCGTTTCTGTAACTTCTTCAGGTTTTCTTTTCTGGTTGTTGAATGGTAAAAGAATCGCTTATTTCTGTTTGATGTTCTTCTTTCACTTCCTTTGACTCGGGAGAAACAAGTTCTGGTTTTGATTCCTTGCGTTTGATCTTTTTCACTTTTTTCACCGATTCGACCTCTAGTAAAGTTTCAGATTCAGGAGCTGTTTCCACCTCATCTGGTGAAACTTCAGTTGGCTTGCTTAGGTCAATTTCACCACTTTCAACTTCCTGTGACTCAACTGAAACTTGAACGTCTACTTGTTCCTCGACTTCCTTAGTTTCAGGAGTTATCAGCTCTGGCTTTGAATCTTTACGCTTGATCTTTTTTACTTTTTTAGCAGTTTCAATTTCAAGTGAGGTCACGGATTCAGGAGCTTTGTCCACCTCTTCTGGTGAAACCTCAGTTGGTTTGTTTAGATCAATTTCACCACTCACAACTTCTGTGTCTCCTTTTTAATTATACATCACTGTTCTTCGATTCCTTAGTTTCAGGCGTTATGAAGCTTGGTTTTGATTCTTTACGCTTGATCTTTTTCACTTTTTTAGCAGTTTCAATTTCAAGTTGTGTCTCGGATTCAGGAGCTTTTTCCTCCTCTTCTGGTGAAACTTCAGTTGGTTTGTTTAGGTCAATTTCACCACTTTCAACTTCCTGTGACTCAACTGAAATTTTAACGTCAACTGTCTCTTCGATTTCCTTAGTTTCAGGCGTTATCAACTCTGGCTTTGATTCTTTGCGTTTGATCTTTTTCACTTTTTAACAGTTTCATATTCAATTGGGTCCGGATTCAGGATTTTGTCCACCTTTCTGGTGAAACTTCAGTTGGTTTTTATGTCAATTTCACCACTCACACTTCCTGTGCTCAACTGAACTTGAACGTCTATTTTCTTCGACCTCCTCTTGTTTCAGGAGTTATCAACTCTGGCTTTGATTCTTTGCGTTTATCTTTTTCACTTTTTCACGTTCGATTCAATGGAGTTCAGATTCAGAGCTTTTTCCTCTCTTCTGGTGAAACTCAGTGGTTGTTTAGGTCAATTTCACCACTCACAACTTCTGTGTCAACTAACTTTACGTCACTTGTCTCTTCGATTCCTTAGTTTCAGGTTATCACTTGGCTTGATCTTCGTTTTGTTTTTCACTTTTTTAACAGTCAATTCAGTTGTTGTTTCGGATCCAGTTTTTACTTCTTGACTCAGTACAATTTGCTTTGATTCTTTGCAGTTGATCTTTTCACTTTTTTAACAGTTCAATTTCAATTTGTTTTCGGATTCAGGGGTTTTGTCCACCTCTTCTGGTGAAACCTCAGTTGGTTTGTGTTTAGATCAATTTCACCGCTCACAACTCTGTGCTTCAATTGAAACTTGGACGTCGACTTGATCCTCGACTTCTTTAGTTTCAGGCGTTATCAGTTCTGGCTTTGATTCTTTGCGTTTGATCTTTTTCACTTTTTTAACAGTTTCAATTTCAAGTTGTGTTTCGGATTCAGGAGTTTTGTCCACCTCTTCTGGTGAAACCTCAGTTGGTTTGTTTAGATCCATTTCACCACTCACAACTTCCTGTGACTCAACTGAAACTTGAACGTCTACTTGTTCCTCGACTTCCTTTGTTTCAGGAGTTATCAGTTCTGGCTTTGATTCTTTGCGTTTGATCTTTTTCACTTTTTTCACCGATTCGACCTCTAGTGGGGTCTCAGATTCAGGAGCTTTGTCCACCACTTCTGGTGAAACCTCAGTTGGTTTGTTTAGATCAATTTCACCGCTCACAACATCCTGTGTCTCAATTGAAACTTGGACGTCGACTTGATCCTCGACTTCTTTAGTTTCAGGCGTTATCAGTTCTGGCTTTGATTCTTTGCGTTTTATCTTTTTCACCTTTTTCACCGATTCGACTTCTAGTGGAGTTTCAGATTCAGGAGCTTTTTCCTCCTCTTCTGTTGAAACTTCAGTTGGTTTGTTTAGGTCAATTTCACCACTCACAACTTCCTGTGACTCAACTGAAACTTTAACGTCAACTGTCTCTTCGATTTCCTTAGTTTCAGGCGTTATCAGCTCGGCTTTGATTCCTTGCGTTTGATCTTTTTCACTTTTTTCACCGATTCGACCTCTAGTGGGGTCTCAGATTCAGGAGCTTTGTCCACCACTTCTGGTGAAACTTCAGTTGGTTTGTTTAGGTCAATTTCACCACTCACAACTTCCTGTGACTCAACTGAAACTTTAACGTCAACTGTCTCTTCGATTTCCTTAGTTTCAGGCGTTATCAACTCTGGCTTTGAGTCTTTGCGTTTGATCTTTTTCACTTTTTTAACAGTTTCAATTTCAAGTTGTGTCTCGGATTCAGGAGCTTTTTCCACCTCTTCTGGTGAAACCTCAGTTGGTTTGTTTAGATCAATTTCACCGCTCACAACTTCCTGTGTCTCAATTGAAACTTGGACGTCGACTTGATCCTCGACTTCTTTAGTTTCAGGCGTTATCAGTTCTGGCTTTGATTCTTTGCGTTTGATCTTTTTCACTTTTTTAACAGTTTCAATTTCAAGTTGTGTTTCGGATTCAGGAGTTTTGTCCACCTCTTCTGGTGAAACCTCAGTTGGTTTGTTTAGATCAATTTCACCACTCACAACTTCCTGTGACTCAACTGAAACTTGAACGTCTACTTGTTCCTCGACTTCCTTTGTTTCAGGAGTTATCAGTTCTGGCTTTGATTCTTTGCGTTTGATCTTTTTCACTTTTTTCACCGATTCGACTTCTAGTGGAGTTTCAGATTCAGGAGCTTTTTCCTCCTCTTCTGTTGAAACTTCAGTTGGTTTGTTTAGGTCAATTTCACCACTCACAACTTCCTGTGACTCAACTGAAACTTTAACGTCAACTTGCTCCTCGACTTCCTTAGTTTCAGGCGTTATCAACTCTGGCTTTGAGTCTTTGCGTTTGATCTTTTTCACTTTTTTAACAGTTTCAATTTCAAGTTGTGTCTCGGATTCAGGAGTTTTGTCCACCTCTTCTGGTGAAACTTCAGTTGGTTTGTTTAGGTCAATTTCACCACTCACAACTTCCTGTGACTCAACTGAAACTTTAACGTCAACTGTCTCTTCGATTTCCTTAGTTTCAGGCGTTATCAACTCTGGCTTTGAGTCTTTGCGTTTGATCTTTTTCACTTTTTTAACAGTTTCAATTTCAAGTTGTGTTTCGGATTCAGGAGTTTTGTCCACCTCTTCTGGTGAAACCTCAGTTGGTTTGTTTAGATCCATTTCACCACTCACAACTTCCTGTGACTCAACTGAAACTTGAACGTCTACTTGTTCCTCGACTTCCTTTGTTTCAGGAGTTATCAGTTCTGGCTTTGATTCTTTGCGTTTTATCTTTTTCACCTTTTTCACCGATTCGACTTCTAGTGGAGTTTCAGATTCAGGAGCTTTTTCCTCCTCTTCTGTTGAAACCTCAGTTGGTTTGTTTAGATCAATTTCACCGCTCACAACATCCTGTGTCTCAATTGAAACTTGGACGTCGACTTGATCCTCGACTTCTTTAGTTTCAGGCGTTATCAGTTCTGGCTTTGATTCTTTGCGTTTGATCTTTTTCACTTTTTTCACCGATTCGACTTCTAGTGGAGTTTCAGATTCAGGAGCTTTTTCCTCCTCTTCTGGTGAAACCTCAGTTGGTTTGTTTAGGTCAATTTCACCACTCACAACTTCCTGTGACTCAACTGAAACTTGAACGTCTACTGTTCCTCGACTTCCTTTGTTTCAGGAGTTATCAGTTCTGGCTTTGATTCTTTGCGTTTGATCTTTTTCACTTTTTTCACCGATTCGACCTCTAGTGGGGTCTCAGATTCAGGAGCTTTGTCCACCACTTCTGGTGAAACCTCAGTTGGTTTGTTTAGATCAATTTCACTACTCACAACTTCCTGTGTCTCAACTGAAACTTTAACGTCAACTGTCTCTTCGATTTCCTTAGTTTCAGGCGTTATCAACTCTGGCTTTGAGTCTTTGCGTTTGATCTTTTTCACTTTTTTAACAGTTTCAATTTCAAGTTGTGTCTCGGATTCAGGAGCTTTTTCCTCCTCTTCTGGTGAAACTTCAGTTGGTTTGTTTAGGTCAATTTCACCACTCACAACTTCCTGTGTCTCAATTGAAACTTGGACGTCGACTTGATCCTCGACTTCTTTAGTTTCAGGCGTTATCAGTTCTGGCTTTGATTCTTTGCGTTTGATCTTTTTCACTTTTTTAACAGTTTCAATTTCAAGTTGTGTCTCGGATTCAGGAGTTTTGTCCACCTCTTCTGGTGAAACCTCAGTTGGTTTGTTTCGATCAATTTTACCACTCACAGCTTCCTGTGTCTCAACTGAAACTTGAACGTCTATTTGTTCTTCGACCTCCTTAGTTTCAGGCGTTATCAGTTCTGGCTTTGATTCTTTGCGTTTTATCTTTTTCACCTTTTTCACCGATTCGACTTCTAGTGGAGTTTCAGATTCAGGAGCTTTTTCCTCCTCTTCTGTTGAAATTTCAGTTGGTTTGTTTAGGTCAATTTCACCACTCACAACTTCCTGTGTCTCAATTGAAACTTGGACGTCGACTTGATCCTCGACTTCTTTAGTTTCAGGCGTTATCAACTCTGGCTTTGAGTCTTTGCGTTTGATCTTTTTCACTTTTTTAACAGTTTCAATTTCAAGTTGTGTCTCGGATTCAGGAGTTTTGTCCACCTCTTCTGGTGAAACCTCAGTTGGTTTGTTTCGATCAATTTTACCACTCACAGCTTCCTGTGTCTCAACTGAAACTTTAACGTCAACTGTCTCTTCGATTTCCTTAGTTTCAGGCGTTATCAACTCTGGCTTTGAGTCTTTGCGTTTGATCTTTTTCACTTTTTTAACAGTTTCAATTTCAAGTTGTGTCTCGGATTCAGGAGTTTTGTCCACCTCTTCTGGTGAAACCTCAGTTGGTTTGTTTAGGTCAATTTCACCACTCACAACTTCCTGTGTCTCAACTGAAACTTGGACGTCGACTTGTTCCTCGACTTCCTTAGTTTCAGGCGTTATCAGTTCTGGCTTTGATTCTTTGCGTTTGATCTTTTTCACTTTTTTCACCGATTCGACTTCTAGTGGAGTTTCAGATTCAGGAGCTTTTTCCTCCTCTTCTGTTGAAACCTCAGTTGGTTTGTTTAGATCAATTTCACCGCTCACAACATCCTGTGTCTCAATTGAAACTTGGACGTCGACTTGATCCTCGACTTCTTTAGTTTCAGGCGTTATCAGTTCTGGCTTTGATTCTTTGCGTTTTATCTTTTTCACCTTTTTCACCGATTCGACTTCTAGTGGAGTTTCGGATTCAGGAGTTTTGTCCACCTCTTCTGGTGAAACCTCAGTTGGTTTGTTTAGATCAATTTCACCGCTCACAACATCCTGTGTCTCAATTGAAACTTGGACGTCGACTTGATCCTCGACTTCTTTAGTTTCAGGCGTTATCAGTTCTGGCTTTGATTCTTTGCGTTTTATCTTTTTCACCTTTTTCACCGATTCGACTTCTAGTGGAGTTTCAGATTCAGGAGCTTTTTCCTCCTCTTCTGTTGAAATTTCAGTTGGTTTGTTTAGGTCAATTTCACCACTCACAACTTCCTGTGACTCAACTGAAACTTTAACGTCAACTGTCTCTTCGATTTCCTTAGTTTCAGGAGTTATCAGCTCGGGCTTTGATTCCTTGCGCTTGATCTTTTTTACTTTTGTAACAGTTTTAATTTCAAGTGGGGTCACGGATTCAGGAGCTTTGTCCACCTCTTCTGGTGAAACCTCAGTTGGTTTGTTTAGATCAATTTCACCACTCACAACTTCTTGTGTCTCAACTGAAACTTGAACGTCTACTTGTTCCTCGACCTCCTTTGTTTCAGGAATTATCAACTCTGGCTTTGATTCCTTGCGCTTGATCTTTTTTACTTTTTTAACAGTTTCAATTTCAAGTGGGGTCACGGATTCAGGAACTGTTTTCACTACTTTAATTTGGTTGGTGCACTCAATTTCAGAAAGACGTTGTGTTTCTTTTTCTAAAAATATAAATTAAAAGGTTACTATTAAACAAAATTAGTTTTAAGAGTTAAATACCTTCTTCGATTTCACTTGTGTCTACTTGCATGCGCAAATCTTTTTCTTCTTCAAATAGTTCTTCATTGTCACTTTTAAATTCTGTTATTTGAATTTCATCATTTTCAATGTTTATTTTAATTATTTTTTCATCTCTAAATAAGCTAATAATTGGTTCTGTTATTTCTCCGAATTCTTCAGGAATATCGTCATTAGAAACATCTTCAATTTGGCATTCATCTTTATCATTTTTATTTCGTCAATTTTTTCTTTGGTTAGAAGACTTCATCGTTTGATTTTCATCAGCACTTTTTGTTTATCAACGTCGTAAATGACAAGTATCTTGCTCAACATCATCTGTCACAACAACTTCTGGCTCAAACAACTTTTAGATCAATATCTTCTGACGATTCAACTGGTACGTATTCAGTTACAACTATTATTTCATTCTCTTTTGGTTGAATTTCAACAACTTTGATTCCACTTTCAAACTTAGTAAGTGGCTGTTCATTTATATTAGTATTCTGTCACTTCTTTGACAAATTTTTCATTGAGTTAAAAACCACTGAGTTGTCAACGATGTCAATGCATCATTTGTTCAATATGCACATTTGGTTTTTCAAACATAATTTTGAAATCCACTTCTTTTGTTTGACCATAACAAATGTTTTCACCTGAAAAAAAGTTTTGTCATTATTTGTTTATAGCATTTTTTGTAAAATGTTTTACCATATCAGCACTTTTTTCAACGCCGGTTTGGACAACCAATTGGCAGAAGTTAAATTTACTTTGGGCACAAATTCTTTAACATTTTCATAAACAAGTGGTTCAATGATGGTCAACTCATTTTCAAGAACAATATTCACTTGTACTTGTTGATGCGTAACCAGTTGTTGAGTAACTTCATACTGATCAGGCGTGATATACTCAAATTGGTTGTTGTTAAAATCTGTAAAAAAACAAAAAAAATTAAAAACAAGAAAAAAAATGTCAAAAAATAGCCCAAAGTGCAAAAACGTGAAAAAGTTATTAAGGTAAAAAACAATTATAAATTATAAAAACCTATGGGGAAAGGAAGGGAAATAGAATTATTGTTAGCAGTCTGGACGTCAACAGGTATCATCTTAATGTTTTCCACAGGCAGTTCACCAAAGCTAGCAACTAAATCATTTGAGTCGGGAACAGAAATATTTTCATTTGATGATTTTGTAACTTTTCTTTTAAAAACTTTTCTCTTGTTTGTGCCTGGAACATCTTCAATTGTCACTATTTCTTCATTTGGCTGTTCATCAGGTCGAGCAGCAGCATCAGTTGTAAGTGGCAATTCAACATCTTCACCCTTGGGCTGCTTGGGCTTTTTAGTTCGTTTGATCACCTTCTTCTTGTCACCGTCAACTGTGATTTCCTCGATCGTGATCTCCTCATCTTTTTCGAGGTCTGGAACAACTTCAGTTGTCACCACTTCGTCCTTTGGTTGTTCATCAGGTTGGGCAGCAGCACCAGTTGTAAATGACATTTCTACATCTTCACCCTTGGGTTGCTTGTCTTTCTTAATTCGTTTGACAATCTTTTTGGTGTCTTTGTCAAAAACAACCTCTTCAACAGTAACGATCTGTTCAGTTTTGACTTCAGGAACAACTTCGGTTGTCACCACTTCGTCCTTTGGCTGTTCATCAGGTCGGCAGCAGCATCAGTTGTGAGTGGCATTTCTACATCTTCACCCTTGGGCTGCTTGGGCTTTTTAGTTCGTTTGATCACCTTCTTCTTGTCACCGTCAACTGTGATTTCCTCGATCGTGATCTCCTCATCTTTTTCGAGGTCTGGAACAATTTCGGTTGTCACCACTTCGTCCTTTGGCTGTTCATCAGGTCGGGCAGCAGCATCAGTTGTGAGGGGCATTTCTACATCTTCACCCTTTGGTGCTTGGGCTTTTTAGTTCGTTTGATCACCTTCTTCTTGTCACCGTCAACTTATTTCCTCGATCGTGTTCTCATCTTTGAGGTCTGGAACAACTTCGGTTGTCACCACTTCGTCCTTTGGCAGTTCATCAGGTCGGCAGCAGCATCAGTTGTGAGTGGCATTTCTACATCTTCACCCTTGGGCTGCTTGGGCTTTTTAGTTCGTTTGATCACCTTCTTCTTTTCACCGTCAACTGTGATTTCCTCGATTGTGATCTCCTCATCTTTTTCGAGGTCTGGAACAATTTCGGTTGTCACCACTTCGTCCTTTGGCAGTTCATCAGGTCGGGCAGCAGCATCAGTTGTGAGTGGCATTTCTACATCTTCACCCTTGGTGTTTGGGCTTTTTAGTTCGTTTGATCACCTTCTTCTTGTTCACCGTCAACTGTGATTTCCTCGATTGTGATCTCCTCATCTTTTTCGAGGTCTGGAACAATTTCGGTTGTCACCACTTCGTCCTTTGGCAGTTCATCAGGTCGAGCAGCAGCATCAGTTGTAGGGCATTCTTCCCCTTGCTCATTGCTTTTTTTCTTGTCACTTCTTTACAACTGTGATTTCCTCGATCTGTCATTTCTCGGCATCGGTTTCCAGGTCTTGGGTAACCACTTCAGTTGTGGGACACAGTCTTCACCCTTGGGCTGCTTGGGCTTTTTAGTTCGTTTGATCACCTTCTTCTTGTCACCGTCAACTGTGATTTCCTCGATTGTGATCTCCTCATCTTTTTCGAGGTCTGGAACAACTTCGGTTGTCACCACTTCCTCTTTTGGCTGTTCATCAGTCGGGCAGCAGCATCAGTTGTGAGTGCATTTCTCATCTTCACCTTGGTGCTTGGGCTTTGTTTGTTAATTCGTTTACTCAACTTTTCTGGTGTCTTCTTGTCACAATCACGGGTCAACCTCAGTTGCACACGTTTTTCGATCTGATCCTTCATTCTTTCTCATGATTTCTGGAACGACTTCGTTTGTTCAGCGAACATCGTTTCCCTGTCCTTTGGCAGTTCATCAGGTCGGGCAGCAGCATCAGTTGTGAGTGCCATTTCTACATCTTCTCCCTTGGGCTGCTTGGGCTTTTTGGTTCGTTTGATCACCTTCTTCTTGTCACCGTCAACTGTGATTTCCTCGATTGTGATCTCCTCATCTTTCTCGAGGTCTGGAACAACTTTCGGTTTGTCACCACTTCGCTTTTTGTTGCATTTCATCAGGTCGGGCACAGCATCATTGTGAGTGGCATTCGTTCACACTTCTCCTTGTGCTTGTTTTTAGCTTTCGTTTGATCACCTTCTTTTGGTGTCCTTGTCAACTGTGATTCCTCTCATCGTGATCTCCTCATCTTTTTGAGTCTGGAACAACTTCGGTTGTCACCACTTCGTCCTTTGGCGTTCATCAGTCGGCAGCAGCATCATTGTAGGCATTTCTACATCTTCTCCCTTGGGCTGCTGGCTTTTGTTTCGTTTGATCACCTTCTTCTTTCACCGTCAACTGTGATTTCTCGATTGTGATCTCCTCATCTTTTCTCGAGGTCTGGACACTCATTTGGTTGTCACCACTTCGTGCTTTGGCTTAGTTCTTGAATTCGGTCGTGCACAGCACATTTGTGAGTGCTTTCTCATCTTTGACCTTGTGGTCTGCTTGGGCTTGTTTTTGGTTCGTTTGATCACCTTCTTTTGTCACCGTCAACTGTGATTTCCTCGATTGTGATCTCCTCATCTTTTTCGAGGTCTGGAACAACTTCAGTTGTCACACCCGTCTCTGCACGCCTTGGGCTTGTCCTTGGCTTTGTTTAGTTCGTTTGATCACCTTCTTCTTGTCACACGTCTCAACTGTGATTTCATCTTTCGATTCGAACATCTTGTCCCACTATCTCTTTGCGAGTTCATAGTCGACAGCACATCAGTTGTAGCATCACTCTTCACCCTTGGGCTGCTTGGACTTTTTAGTTCGTTTGATCACCTTCTTCTTTTCACCGTCAACTGTGATTTCCTCGATTGTGATCTCTCATCTTTCTCGAGGTCTGGAACAACTTCGGTTGTCACCACTTCCTCTTTGTGCGTTTCATCAGGTCGGCAGCAGCATCAGTTGTGAGGGCATTCACTCTTCCCCTTCCTTCTTTGTTTTTAACTTTCTCGTTGAATTCGTTTGACCAATCTTTTTGGTGTCTTTGTCAAAAACAACTCTCTTCACGTAACGTCTTTTTCAGTTTTTTGACTTCAGGACCAACTTCGGATTGTCACCACTCGTCCTTTGGCAGTTCATCAGTCGGGCAGCAGCATCAGTTGTGAGTGGCATTTCTACATCTTCTCCCTTGGGCTGCTTGGGCTTTTTAGTTCGTTTGATCACCTTCTTCTTGTCACCGTCAACTGTGATTTCCTCGATTGTGATCTCTCATCTTTCTCGAGGTCTGGAACAACTTCGGTTGTCACCACTTCCTCCTTTGGGTTCATCAGGTCGGGCAGTCTTTAGCATTCTCTCCTGGTTTGAGCTTTTCGTTGCACTTCTTGCTTTCACCGTCAACTGTGATTCCTCGATTGTTGATTTCACTTTCAGTCTAAATTCGGTTGTACACTTCGTTTGGTGTTCATCAGTCGGTCAGCAGCATCAGTTGTGAGGCATTCTTCTACCTTCATCTTTGTTTTAACTGTTCTTAATTCTTGCACTTTTGGTGTCTTGTCAGAAACAACCTCTTCACGTAGTCTGTCATTCGACTTCGACACTTCGTTGTCACCATTGTCCTTGGCAGTTCATCAGGTCGGGCAGCAGCATCAGTTGTGAGTGGCATTTCTACATCTTCTCCCTTGGGCTGCTTGGGCTTTTTAGTTCGTTTGATCACCTTCTTCTTTTCACCGTCAACTGTGATTTCCTCGATCGTGATCTCCTCATCTTTTTCGAGGTCTGGAACAATTTCGGTTGTCACCACTTCCTCCTTTGGCTGTTCATCAGGTCGGGCAGCAGCATCAGTTGTGAGCGGCATTTCTACATCTTCACCCTTGGGCTGTCTTGGGCTTTTTAGTTCGTTTGATCACCTTCTTTTTTCACCGTCAACTGTGATTTCCTCGATTGTGATCTCCTCATCTTTTTCGAGGTCTGGAACAATTTCGGTTGTCACCACTTCGTCCTTTGGCTGTTCATCAGGTCGGGCAGCAGCATCAGTTGTGAGTGGCATTTCTACATCTTCACCCTTGGGCTGCTTGGGCTTTTTAGTTCGTTTGATCACCTTCTTTCTTGTCACCGTCAACTGTGATTTCCTCGATCGTGATCTCCTCATCTTTTTCGAGGTCTGGAACAATTTCGGTTGTCACCACTTCGTCCTTTGGCAGTTCATCAGGTCGAGCAGCAGCATCAGTTGTAATTGGCATTTCTACATCTTCACCCTTGGGTTGCTTGGGCTTTTTAGTTCGTTTGATCACCTTCTTCTTGTCACCGTCAACTGTGATTTCCTCGATTGTGATCTCCTCATCTTTTTCGAGGTCTGGAACAATTCGGTTGTCACACTTCGTCCTTTGGCAGTTCATCGGCGTTAGCATGCGATCACTTCTTGTACGTGCAATGTTTTCATCTACTTCACTCCTTTCTCAGTCTGGAACATTTCGGTTGTCGACACACTCTCTTCTGTTCATCAGTCGGCAGCAACATTGTGATTTCACTCATTGTGATTCTTCTATCTTTTCGAGGTCTTGAACAACTTCGGTTGTCACCACTCGTCTCTTTGTGTTCTCAGGTCGGCAGCAGCATCAGTTGTAGGGCATTCTCACTTCCTTTGTGCTCTTGGACTTTTTAGTTCGTTTGATCACCTTCTTCTTGTCACCGTCAACTGTGATTTCTCATGATCTGTCATCTTTTCGAGGTCTGGACATTTCGGTTGTCACCACTTCGTCCTTGGCTTCTCAGTCGAGCAGCAGCATCAGTTGTAAGGCATCACATCTTCACCCTTGGGCTGCTTGGGCTTTTTGGTTCGTTTGATCACCTTCTTCTTGTCACCGTCAACTGTGATTTCCTCGATTGTGATCTCCTCATCTTTTTCGAGGTCTGGAACAACTTCAGTTGACACGTCCTCACGTTTGGGCTGCTTGGGCTTTTTAGTTCGTTTGATCACCTTCTTCTTGTCCCGTCAACTGTGATTTCCTCGTTTTGATCTCTCATCTTTCTCGGGTCTGGAAAATTCGTTTCACCACTTCGTCCTTTGGCTGTTCATCAGGTCGGGCAGCAGCATCAGTTGTGAGGGGCATTTCTACATCTTCACCCTTTTGCTGCTTGGGCTTTTTAGTTCGTTTGATCACCTTCTTCTTGTCACCGTCAACTGTGATTTCCTCAATTGTGATCTCCTCATCTTTTTCGAGGTCTGGAACAATTTCGGTTGTCACCACTTCTCCTTTGGCTGTTCATCAGGTCGGCAGCAGCATCAGTTGTAAGTGGCATTTCTACATCTTCACCCTTGGGTTGTTTGGGCTTTTTAGTTCGTTTAATCACCTTCTCTTGTCACCGTCACTGTGATTTCCTCGATTGTGATCTCCTCATCTTTTTCGAGGTTGGAACATCGTTGACACGTCTCACGTGGGGCTGTTGGTTTTTCGTTTGATTACACTTCTTCTGTCACCGTCAACTTGATTCCTCGATTGTGATTCATCACTTTTCGAGGTCGGAACAACTTCAGTTGTAACTTGCTTTGCGTCATCGTCGCAGCGCATCGTTGGGTTCTCTCCGCTTGGTGCTGGTTTTTAGTTCGTTTGATCACCTTCTTCTTGTCACCGTCAACTGTGATTTCCTCGATTGTGATCTCCTCATCTTTCTCAAGGTCTGGAACGATTTCGGTTGTCACCACTTCGTCCTTTGGCTGTTCATCAGGTCGGGCAGCAGCATCAGTTGTGAGTGGCATTCTACATCTTCACCCTTTGTCTGCTTGGGCTTTTTAGTTCGTTTGATCACCTTCTTCTTGTCACCGTCAACTGTGATTTCCTCGATTGTGATCTCCTCATCTTTCTCGAGGTCTGGAACGATTTCGGTTGTCACCACTTCGTCCTTTGGCTGTTCATCAGGTCGGGCAGCAGCATCAGTTGTGAGGTGCATTCCATGCTTCCCTTCTCTGATTTGTTCTTTGATAACTTCTTCTGTCACCGTCATGGATTTCGTTTGACATCTTTTGAGTGCTTGATCATTAACACGTCTTCACCTTGACTGCTTGGCTTTTAGTCGTTTGATCACCTTTCTTGTCACGTCAACGGATTTCCGATTGTCTCTCACTTTTCGGTCCATTTGGCTGTTCATCAGGTCGGGCAGCAGCATCAGTTGTGAGTGGCATTTCTACATCTTCACCCTTGGGCTGCTTGGGCTTTTTAGTTCGTTTGATCACCTTCTTCTTGTCACCGTCAACTGTGATTTCCTCGATTGTGATCTCCTCATCTTTCTTCGAGGTCTGGAACAACTTCAGTTGTGACGACGTCTTCACCCTTGGGCTGCTTGGACTTTTTAGTTCGTTTGATCACCTTCTTCTTGTCACCGTCAACTGTGATTTCCTCGATTGTGATCTCCTCATCTTTCTCGAGGTCTGGAACAACTTCGGTTGTCACCACTTCTCCTTTGGCTGTTCATCAGGTCGGGCAGCAGCATCAGTTGTGAGTGGCAATTTTCACATCTTCACCCTTGGGCTGCTTGGGCTTTTTGGTTCGTTTGATCACCTTCTTCTTGTCACCGTCAACTGTGATTTCCTCGATTGTGATCTCCTCATCTTTTTCGAGGTCTGGAACATTCGGTTGTCACATCTCCTTGCATGTTCATAGTCGGCAAGCTCAGTTGTGACATTTCAATCTTCACCCTTGGGCTGCTTGGGCTTTTTAGTTCGTTTGATCACCTTCTTCTTGTCACCGTCAACAGTGATTTCCTCGATTGTGATTCCTCATCTTTTTCGAGGTCTGGAACAACTTCGGTTGAGACGACGTCTTCACCCTTGGGCTGCTTGGACTTTTTAGTTCGTTTGATCACCTTCTTCTTGTCACCGTCAACTGTGATTTCCTCGATTGTGATCTCCTCATCTTTTTCGAGGTCTGGAACAATTTCGGTTGTCACCACTTCTCCTTTGGCTGTTCATCAGGTCGGGCAGCAGCATCAGTTGTGAGTGGCATTTCTACATCTTCACCCTTGGGCTGCTTGGGCTTTTTAGTTCGTTTGATCACCTTCTTCTTGTCACCGTCAACTGTGATTTCCTCGATCGTGATTTCCTCATCTTTTTCGAGGTCTGGAACAACTTCGGTTGAACGACTTCTCTTAGCTTCATAGTCGGAAGCATAGTTGAGGCATTTTTATGGTGGTTTAGTTCGTTTGATCACCTTCTTTTGTCACCGTCAACTGTGATTTCCTCGATCGTATTCTCATCTTTTCGAGGTCTGGAACATTTCGTTGTCACCACTTCGTCCTTTGGCTGTTCATCAGGTCGGGCAGCAGCATCAGTTGTGAGCGGCATTTCTACATCTTCACCCTTGGGCTGCTTGGGTTTTTTAGTTCGTTTGATCACCTTCTTCTTGTCACCGTCAACTGTGATTTCCTCGATGTGATCTCCTCATCTTTTCGAGGTCTGGAACAATTCGGTTGTCAACCACTCTCTTTGGTTGTTCATCAGGTCGGGCAGCAGCTCAGTTGAGAGGGCATCTTCCCTTGCGCTTTTTTTAGTTCGTTTGAATACTTCTGTTGTACCCAACTTTTTGTGTCTTTGTCACTCTCACGTCATCTTTCAGTCGGAACATTCGGTGTCACCACTTCGTCCTTTGGCTGTTCATCAGGTCGGCAGCAGCATCAGTTGTAGTGGCATTTCACATCTTCACCTTGGCTGCTTGGGCTTTTTAGTTCGTTTGATCACCTTCTTCTTGTCACCGTCAACTGTGATTTCCTCAACCGTAATCTCCTCATCTTTTTCGAGGTCTGGAACAACTTCGGTTGTCACCACTTCGTCCTTTGGCTGTTCATCAGGTCGGGCAGCAGCATCAGTTGTGAGTGGCATTTCTACATCTTCTCCCTTGGGCTGCTTGGGCTTTTTAGTTCGTTTGATCACCTTCTTCTTGTCACCGTCAACTGTGATTTCTCATCGTAATCTCCTCATCTTTTGTTCGGAACAATTCGGTTGTCACCACTTGTCCTTTGGTGTTCATCAGTCGGGCAGCAGCATCATTGTAAGTGGCATTTCTACATCTTCACCCTTGGGCTGCTTGGGCTTTTTAGTTCGTTTGATCACCTTCTTCTTCACCGTCAACTGTGATTTCCTCGATCGTGATCTCCTCATCTTTTTCGAGGTCTGGAACAATTTCGGTTGTCACCACTTCCTCCTTTGGCTGTTCATCAGGTCGAGCAGCAGCATCAGTTGTAAGTGGCAATTCAACATCTTCACCCTTGGGCTGCTTGGGCTTTTTAGTTCGTTTGATCACCTTCTTCTTGTCACCGTCAACTGTGATTTCCTCGATCGTAATTTCCTCATCTTTTTCGAGGTCTGGAACAACTTCGGTTGAGACGACGTCTTCACCCTTGGGCTGCTTGGACTTTTTAGTTCGTTTGATCACCTTCTTCTTGTCACCGTCAACTGTGATTTCCTCGATTGTGATCTCCTCATCTTTTTCGAGGTCTGGAACAATTTCGGTTGTCACCACTTCCTCCTTTGGCTGTTCATCAGGTCGAGCAGCAGCATCAGTTGTAAGTGGCATTCTACATCTTCACCCTTGGGCTGCTTGGACTTTTTAGTTCGTTTGATCACCTTCTTCTTGTCACCGTCAACTGTGATTTCCTCGATCGTAATTTCCTCATCTTTTTCGAGGTCTGGAACAACTTCGGTTGAGACGACGTCCTCCCTTGGCTGTCTTGGAGCTTTAGCATCGTTTGATCACCTTCTCTTTCACGTCAACTGTGTTCTCTTGGTGTTTTTTTTCGGGTTGACACTCTTCGTTGTCACCCACTTATCCTTTGGCGTCATCAAGTCGCATCATCATCATTGTAGGTCGGCAATTTCTAACATCTTCACCCTTGGCTGCTTGGACTTTTTAGTTCGTTTGATCACCTTCTTCTTGTCACCGTCAACTGTGATTTCCTCGATTGTGATCTCCTCATCTTTCTCGAGGTCTGGAACAATTTCGGTTGTCACCACTTCCTCCTTTGGCTGTTCATCAGGTCGGGCAGCAGCATCAGTTGTGAGTGGCATTCTCACATCTTCACCCTTTGCTTGTTTTGGACTTTTTATTTCGTTTGACACCTTCTTCTTGTCACCGTCAACTGTGATTTCCTCGATCGTATCTCCTCATCTTTTTCAGGTTCTGGAACAACTTCGGTTGTCACCACTTCGCCTTTTGTGTTCATCAGGTCGGCAGCAGCATCAGTTGTAGCATTCTCTTCACCCTTGTCTGTTGGGATCCTTATTCGATTTGATCACTTCTTCTTGTCACCTCAACAGTATTTCTCAATCGTTTCCTCTCTTTTTCAGGTCGGAACAACTCAGTTTGAGTGCAATCACTCTCCTCACCCTTGGCTGCTTGGACTTTTAAGTTCGTTTGATCACCTTCTTCTTGTCACCTTCAACTGTGATTTCCTCGATCTGTAATCTCCTCACTTTTTCGAGGTCTGGAACAACTTCGGTTGTCACCACTTGTCCTTTGGCTTTTCATCAGGTCGGCAGCAGCATCAGTTGTGATGGCTTTACATCTTCACCCTTGGCTGCTTGGGCTTTTTGTCGTTTGATCACCTTCTTTGTCACCGTCAACTGTGGATATTTTCCGAGTCGAACATTCGTTGTCACTCATCCTTTGGCTTCATCTGTGAGCAGCAGCACTTGTGTTGAGCATTCACGTCTTCACCCTTGGCTCTTGGACTTTTTAGTTCGTTTGATCACCTTCTTCTTGTCACCGTCAACTGTGATTTCCTCGATCGTATCTCCTCATCTTTTTCGAGGTCTGGAACATTCGGTTGTCACCACTTTCCTCTTGGGCTGTTCTCAAGTCGGCGCACATCATTGTAGTGGCAAATCACATCTTCACCCTTGGGCTGCTTGGACTTTTTAGTTCGTTTGATCACCTTCTTCTTGTCACCGTCAACTGTGATTTCCTCGATCGTGATCTCCTCATCTTTTTCGAGGTCTGGAACAACTTCAGTTGTGACGACGTCTTCACCCTTGGGCTGCTTGGACTTTTTAGTTCGTTTGATCACCTTCTTCTTGTCACCGTCAACTGTGATTTCCTCGATTGTGATCTCCTCATCTTTTTCGAGGTCTGGAACAATTTCGGTTGTCACCACTTCCTCCTTTGGCTGTTCATCAGGTCGGGCAGCAGCATCAGTTGTGAGGGCATTAACATCTTCACCCTTGCATCTATTGTTTTAACTTTCTATTCGTTGACAATCCTTTTTGGTGTCTTGTCACCAACCGTGCTTCCCAGTACGATCTCTTCATCTTGTTTCGAGGCTGCGAACAACTTCGGTTGTCACCACTTCGTCCTTTGGCGTTCATCAGGTCGTAGCAGCAGCACTCAGTTGTAAGTGGCAATTCATACATCTTCACCCTTGGGCTGCTTGGCTTTTTAGTCTTTGATCACCTTCTTCTTTGTCACCGTCAACGTGATTTCCTCGATCGTAATTCCTCATCCTTTTTCGAGGTCTGGAACGACTTCGTTGGTCACCACTTCCCTTGGTGTTCATCAGGTCGGGCAGCAGCATCAGTTGAGAGGCATTTCTACATCTTCACCTTTGGCTGCTTGGCTTTTTGTCGTTTGATCCCTTCTTCTTGTCACCGTCAACTGGTGATTTCCCTCGATCTGTCAATTTCCTTTATCTTTTATCAGGTCGTGAAAAAACATCGTTTGAGACGAAGTCTTCACCCTTGGGCTGCTTGGGCTTTTTAGTTCGTTTGATCACCTCTTCTTGTCACCGTCCAACTGTGATTTCCTCGATCGTGATCTCCTCATTTTTTCGAGTCTGGAACAATTTCGGTTGCGCCACTTCCTCCTCGTTGGCTGTTCATCAAGTCGAGCAGCAGCATCATTTGTAGTGGCAATCAATCTTCACCTTGGCTGTTGGATTTTTAGTTCGTTTGACAATCACCTTCTTCTTGTCACCTCAACTGTGTGATTCTCCTCGATCGTGAATTCCTCATCTTTTCGAGGTCGTGCACAACTTCAGTTGTGACGAAACGTCTTCAACTTGGGCTGCTTGGACTTTTTAGTTCGTTGATCACTTCTTCTGTCACCGTCAACTGTGTTTCCTCGATGTGACTCCTCATCTTTTTCGAGGTCTGGAACATTTCGGTTGTCACCCACTTCGTCCTTTGGCTGTTCATCAGGTCGGCAGCAGCATCATTTAAGTGGCATTCAACTGCTTCACCCTTGGCTGCTTGGCTTTTTTAGTTCGTTTGATCACCTTCTTTTTGTCACCGTCAACTGTGATTTCCTCGATCGTGATCTCCTCATCTTTTTCGAGGTCTGGAACAATTTCGGTTGTCACCACTTCCTCCTTTGGCTGTTCATCAGGTCGGGCAGCAGCATCAGTTGTGAGCGGCATTTCTACATCTTCACCCTTGGGCTGCTTGGGCTTTTTAGTTCGTTTGATCACCTTCTTCTTGTCACCGTCAACTGTGATTTCCTCGATCGTAATTCTCCTCATCTTTTTCGAGTCTGAAACACTTCGTTGAGACGACGTCTTCAATCCCCTTGGGCTGCTGGCTTTTTAGTTCGTTTGATCACCTTCTTCTTGTCACCGTCAACTGTGATTTCCTCGATCGTGATCTCCTCATCTTTTTCGAGGTCTGGAACATTCGGTTGTCACACTTCTCCTTTGGCTGTTCTCAGTTCGGGCAGCACTCAGTGTGAGGGCATTTCAGTCGGAAACATCGTGAGACGTCACCCTTTGGGCTGCTTGCTTTTTAGTTCGTTTGATCACCTTCTTCTTGTCACCGTCAACTGTGATTTCCTCGATGTGATCTCCTCATCTTTCTCGAGGTCTGGAACAACTTCGGTTGAGACGACGTCTTCACCCTTGGGCTGCTTGGACTTTTTAGTTCGTTTGATCACCTTCTTCTTGTCACCGTCAACTGTGATTTCCTCAATCGTAATCTCCTCATCTTTCGAGGTCTGGGAAAAACTTCGGTTGGACAACGCGTCCATCACGTTTGGGGGCTGCTTGGCTTTTTAGGGTTCGTTTGATCACCTTCTTCTTGTCACCGTCAACTGTGATTTCCTCGATTGTGATCTCCTCATCTTTCTCGAGGTCTGGAACAACTTCAGTTGAGACGACGTCATCACCCTTGGGTTGCTTAGCCTTTTTAGTTCGTTTAATCACTTTCTTCTTGTCACCGTCAACAGTGGTTTCCTCGATCGTGATCTCCTCATCTTTTTCGAGGTCTGGAACAATCTTCGTTGTGACGACGTTTCCCCTTTGGCTGTTGGCTTTTAGTTGTTGGCACCTCTTGTCACGTCAATGTGATTTCTCACGTAGTCCATTTTCGAGGTCGAACATTCGTTGACCACGTCTCTCACCCTTTTGGCTGCTCGGGCTTTTTAGTTCGTTTGATCACCTTCTTCTTGTCACCGTCAACTGTGATTTCCTCGATCGTGATCTCCTCATCTTTTCGAGGTCTGGGAAACTTCGGGTTTTACCACGTCCTCCTTTGGCTGTTCACAGGTCGGGCAGCAGCATCATTGTAAATGGCATTTTTACATCTTCACCCTTGCTCTTGCTTTTTGTTCGTTTGATCACCTTTTCTTGTCCCGTCAACATTGATTTCCTCGATTCGTGATCTCCTCATCTTTCGAGTCTGGAACAAATTCGGTTGGACCACGTCCTCCTTTGGCTGTTCATCAGGGCGGCAGCAGCTCAGTTTTGTGAGCGGCATTTCTACATCTTCACCTTGGGCTGCTTGGGCTTTTTGTTCGTTTTGATCACCTTCCTTCCTTGTCACCGTCAACTTGATTTCCTCGATTGTGATCTCCTCATCTTTTTCGAGGTCTGAGACAACTTCGGGTTGGAGACTGACGTCCTTCACCCTTGGGCTGCTTGGTTTTTAGTTCGTGATCACCTCTTCTTGTCCCGTCAAACTGTGATTTTTCCTCGATTGTGATTCCTCATCTTTTTCGAGGTCTGGAACAATTTCGGTTGTCACCACTCATCCTTTGGCTGTTCATCAGGTTCGAGCAGCGCATCAGTTGTAAGTGGCAAGTCTACATCTTCACCCTTGGCTGCTTGGCTTTTTAGTTCGTTTGATCACCTTCTTCTTGTCACCGTCAACTTGATTTCCTCGATCGTGATCTCCTCATCTTTTTCGAGGTCTGGAACAACTTGGTTGAGACGACGCCTTTACCCTTGGCTGCTGGGCTTTTTGTTCGTTTGAAAACCTTCTTTTGTCACCGTCAACTGTGATTTCCTCCTCGTGATTTTCCTCCTCTTTTTTGAGGTCTGGACAACTTCGGTTGAACGACGTCCTCACCCTTGGCTCTTGGGCTTTTTTGGTTCGTTTGAAACACCTTCTTCTTGTCACCGTCAACAGTGTTTCCTCGATTGTGATCTCCTCATCTTTTTTCCAGGGCTGGAAACAACTTCGGTTGAGACGACGTCCTCCCTTTTGGGGTGCTTGGTTTCTTGGTTTGTTGATCACCTTCTTTGTCCACGTCAACTTTTTCCTCCTTGTGACTTCTCATTTTTTCGAGGTCTGGAACAATTTCGGTTGTCACCCCTCCCTTGGCTGTTCATCAGGTCGAGCAGCAGCCCTCCTTGTAAGTGGCAATTTTAAAACTTCACCCTTTTGGGGTGCTTTGGGGTTTTTGGTTGTTTTTACCCCTTTTGTCCCCGTCAACGTGATTTCCCGATGGATCTCCCATTTTTTAGGTCTGGAACAAAAATTCGGGGTTTGAGACAAACGTCCTACCCTTTGGCGCTTGGGTTTGTTCGTTTATCACCCTTCTTCTTGTCCCCGTCAACGTGATTTCCCCATGGATTCCTCTCTTTTTAGTCTAAAAAATTTCGGGTTTTACCCTTTTCCTCCTTTTTTTTTCATCCGGCAGGCCCCGACCATTTGAGGGGCAATCTTACCCTTCATTTTGGGTTTTCCTTTTTTTTCGTTTACACTTTTTTGTCCCCGTCAAATTTTTTTCCTCGATCGGGGTTTTTTTTTTTCGGCAAAACACTTCCCGGGGTTGGTTGGGGGACCGGGGCCTTTACCCTTTGGGTGCTTTGGGTTTTTGGTTTTTTGTCACCTCTTTTGTCACCCCTCAACGTATTCCTCGATGTGATTCCCCCTTTTGGGTCGGGGAAAAACTTTGTTGAGCACGTCCCCCACCCTGGGTCTTGGTTTTTTTGTTTGATAACCCCTTTTTTTGCCCCGTAACTTTTCCCCCTTTTTTGATTTGGGATTCCTCACTTTTTTCGAGGTTGGAACCGGTGTCCCTCCCCCCTTTTGGCTGTTCATCAGTCGACGCAGCATCGTTGTAAAGGGGTTCACATCTTTACCCTTTTTTGGGGGGTTTTTTTTCTTGATCACCTTCTTCTGTCACCAGTCAACGTGTGATTTCCTCGATCGTTTATCTCCTCATCTTTTCAGCGGTCTGGGGACAAATTCAGGGTTTAGACGACGTCCTCACCTTTTGGCTGCTTTAGCTTTTTGGTTCGTTTGATCACCGCCCTGTCTTCTTTGGCGTCAACAGTGTTTCCTCGGGTCGTGATCTCCTCATCTTTTTCGAGGTCTGGAACATTCGGTTGTACACGCCCCTTTGGCTGTTTTATCAGGGCGGGCAGAGCATGTTGTAGGGGCATTCACATCTTTACCCCTTTTGGGGTGCTTGGCTTTTTTGGGTTTGTTTATACCCTTTTTCTTTCCCCGTAACATGATTTCCTCGTATGATCTCCTCATCTTTTTCGATCTGGCCTTCGGGTTTACCACTTCCCCCTTTTGTTTCTCAGGGCGAGCAGCAGCACCAGTTTTTGGGGCATTGCTCCCCTTCTCTGTTTGTTTTTTAATTTTTTATTCTTTTTACAATTTTTGGTTTTTTGTCAAAAAAAACTTCTTCAACAGTAACAACCTGGTCCTTTTCAACTCAGAACAACTCTTGTCATTCCCTTTTGGGTTTTCTCAGGGCGAACCAACATCAGTTGTTAGTGGCATTCTACACGTCATTTTTGTATGTTTTGCTTTTTTTTTTTTTTTATTGTTTTTTTTTTTTGGTTTTTTCTCGTTTTTTAATGTCCTGATTAATTCTGTTTTTTTAAAGTTTCTTTTTTATTGATCTCATGTCGAGCTCAACTTGTGTTTGATCCAATTTTTTCTTTTCATTTGTTGTTCTGTTTGATTAAATGTTTGTGCACATCCTAATAAATAAAATAAATTATTTTTAATTTTTGGGTTTTGATTTCTTCTTTGTTATTCGTTTTCGTTTGTCCATTTTTTCTTTTAAGCTGCTCCACACGTTGTCTTGATTTTAACTTACCAGTTTGGTTGTTTGTAGCATACCGTTTTTTTTTTGGGGACTTGGGCCAAATTTATACAACTAACTTACCTTAATTTTAAATTTTCAAATCTTTGTCCCTTAGCCCGATTCTTTTGTAAAATTTATGGTTTGATTTTTATATTATATTTTTTTTTACCTTTTCTTTTTTCCGGCAATTAAAACACTTTTTTCAATTTTTTCATTTTGTCTCAATTGGTGATCCTATAAAATATAAAATATAATTTTTGTTTTTTACGTTCGATTCCTGTTTAAAATGGGGAATAATTGGTATTTGATGGGTTTGTAAAGCCTCTCCTTTCTTACTGTGTCCGCATAGTATGGTTCTTTAAGCATTATATCTTCAGTGTAATAGACTGGGTTACTGCTCGTCTGAAATTTGTTTTTTCGGGGCCCAATTTCTGTAATTTCTAGAACATTTTTAGTTGTTTCTGGTATTCAACCCCCCTTTCCCCAACAACTTTTGCTCTTTGGGTGGTTCTATTTGTTTGATTCATTGCTTCAAAGTAACTGTTTAGGTTTTTCCTTTTTTAGTATCTTTTTCTTTTCCATTCAATTTTTCTTTTGTTTTCTTTTTTTTATCAATAACTTCTCAACAGTTTGGTTTTCAGTTGCTGTGTTGTTTTTTGATTTCAGATAACTTCTGTTAATTGCTTTTTTGCACTTTTTTCAACCAGTTTTCAGTAGTGCCCAAAATCTCTGTTTTTCTTCCAATGAAAAGGGGTTGATTTCAGTTTTTCCGCAATTTTGTTTTCTGTCATTAAAGTTTTTGTTGTTGAATTAATATCAACCTCATATCCAAGGGGGTACAATTTCTCAGGGGGTTTTTTTTTTCCCTTTTTTTTTACTTTTTAAAATTTTTTTGTGCTACTGAAATAACTTCTCCCTTTGGTTAAAGGGGGCCCTTTTCTTTAGTTGGGGGTTTTCCTTTACTTAACGGCTTTCAGTAATTTTTCAAGTTGTTCTGTTGGTCTTTGATGAACACATCGGGGATTGCAATTTCACTCATCTGGTTTTTTTTTTTTTTACGTTTAAACTTTCTGTTTGTCTTTCTCGCCATTAGAACCTCTTCAATTGTGATCAGTTCTTTTTTTTTTTTAATAAAATCAGGGGTTTTTTTTAATTCTTTTAAACCTGTCAGTTGTTCAACTTTGGCGACCGGAATCAGTTTGAATAGGAAGGTAGTTTTGCATTTTTTCATCAGGTTATTGCTTTGTTATGCGTTGACATTTCTTTTTTATCTCCTTAACAATCTCCTTTAAATGCATTGACTCATTTTCTGTGAGTTCAGAACTAATTCGAAACTTTGGTCCCCCTTTTTTTTTTTCATTAAATTTTTTTGGTTTTTTTGTCGTTTAACGCTTTCTTTGGGTTTTTCCCTCATATCACTCTTCAACGTAGGGGTATCATCGTCTTTAGTTCGGATTTATTCACTATTTCAATTACTTTGGCAAACTCATAAATTCTTTTACCCTTTTTTTCGGGTAACAATTTTTTTTATTTGCCATCGCAATAATTTCTTCAACTGCATTATTCTTCTTTACTAGTTCCGGGGTAACTCATTATTCCGTTGTTATTTCTCCCCGTTTGCTCATCATTCATGGTTTTTTATACGTTTACATTTTCTTTTTGTCACCTTCAAATATTTCTTCACATATTTATTCCTCTTCTTCATCAGAGTATTCCATTATTTCGTCACTTTTTTCCAAAAAATTCAGTTGGTCGTGACTGACATAGTATCAATTATTAACACGCTTCCATTCATTTCAACTTTTTTGTTTTTTGATTCGCTTGACCAGTTTTTTTTGTCACTTTTTGTTTTGAAATTTCTGAAACATTCCGTTTCTTGACATCAACTACCGTTTTGTTTTTTGATGGTCAAAAGTTGTTTTGGTTTTCTAGTCCGTTGATTACTTTTTTCAGTTTACCCTCAGCGTAAATTTCTTCACTCCCAAAATTTCTCATCTTCATTTATTCAGGAATTTTAAAAATTTTTTTTTTCACTTTTGTTCCGAAATTCATTATACTTTAGATTTTTTGATCCTTTGACATTTTCTTTTTGTTAGCTCATCAAAAACTTCTTCAACAATAAGCGACCATTATTTTTTCAAATCAGGGTTAATTCAATAATTTCTCACACTCGCAACTCATCAGTTCTTTAACTTTTGGGGGCGTTTTACAATTTTCTTTTTATTGCCGTCTACAATTTTTTTCTTCAAGCAATTGATTCTTCCCTTAAATTTCAGGAATGATTTCAATGATTTCCGCATTTTTGTAAATTTCATCAGGTTTCTTTAATTTCTTAATCCGTTTAACGATCTTTTCCCTTTTTTCCCTCACAATAACTCTTCAACTTTTAGGTTTCCTCTTCTTTTATTCAGGGAAAAATTTCAACAATATATACAATTTCAAAAATTCTATGGCTTTATTTGGCAACTGTCATTATTTTTTTTGAAGTTTGAATGTTTCTCTTCAATGTTTTTTGTTTTCTTTAATTTTTTATGATTTTCTTTTGTCTTTGTATTGTAGTTTTTTCAATTGTTTTTTTATCTAACGTTAGTTTTTTTTTTTTCAGAGTTCATCAATTTTTCAGATGTTTTCGTTCGTTTAAACAATTTTCTTTTTATTGCCATCGACTAATTTCTCAATACAATTGATTCCTTTTTTTTTAAATTCGGGGAAAAACCCTTTAACTGTTTCTATCTTTTGGGGCAAACTTATCGGTTGCTTTGGTCTTTATTTTGTTTAAAACATTTTCTTTTTGTCTCCTTCAGATTATTTCGTCACAACTAAAATTCCCTTCTTGTTGCTCTGTGATGTTTAATTTCAGACACTACTTCTGAAAAAATTTATTAGGGTTTTTAATTTTTTAGTGCTTTAAACCCCCTTTTTTCTTTTCCTCAAAAAGATTTTTTCGAGACAATTGATTCTTCTTCTTTTAGTTCTGAAGTAATGAATTATTTCTGTCACCACCCTTCTGATAGATTATCAGTTTTGAGGTTTTTTAGTTCGTTTTCCCAAATTCTTTTTGTCACCCTCTACAATGATTTCTTCACAATAAGGGATTCTTCTTCTTTCATTCAGGATTTACCCCATTTTTCGTCACTTTTTCGGAAATTCATTGGTCGGGGGAAAGATTCATAGTAAATTTTGAGAAAGATTCAATTTTTTCATCTGGTTTAGTTGTTTTCTTGTCGTTTTAAATTTCTTTTGTCCCCTTTCCTTGCAATTTTTTTTTAGGTGTACTTTAGTTTTTTTCGTCTATTATTTTTCCCAAAGTTTTGACTCATTTTCAAATACACGCGTTTTTTTTTGAACCTCTTTATTTATTCTGAAATTCACCTGGTTTCTCAAGCTGTTTTTTATTTGTTTGAAGTTTTTTTGGTTCTTTGTCACTACATGGTGTTTCTTTTCCCATGTAATAGTTTCATGATTTCTATTCGGATCATTTCAACCGTTTCTGTATTTTTCAAAACTCGTTTTTTGTTTTAACACGGTATCGATTGGAAATGGAATATTTTCAACAAATCGGGTTTTTTTGATTTCTTAGGGTTTGCTTACTACATTTCTTTTATTGCCATCAATTGTAATTCTCAACTGAATAAATTCATCAACGGATTTTCTAATGACTTGAATTATTCTACATTTCAATTATTTCTTTTTAAGGTCCTCGGTAAAACATTTCTGAACTCATCGTTTTTTAGTTTTCTTTACTTTTAAAACATTTTTCTTTTTCTTCGCTATAATAAACTCTTCAACTGTGATAGACTCATTTGTTTTCTGTTCAGGTGTTACTTCTTCAACAGTTTCAATCACCTCTTCTAACTCCTCAGATAAATAGAGTTTTTTACTTATTTCAGAATCAACTGTTATTTGAGAAACTTCTTCTTCAGGTTTTTTTATTTTTTTCACTCGTTTCTGAGCTTTTGTCAATTTGTCGTTTTCAACTATCAACTCTTCTGTAGTAACAAGTACATCAACCGTTTTATCAAAAAAAGAGTCAAGTGGAATAATTTCTTTAATTTCTGCAACAACAGTCTCTATTTTCGGTTTGTCAATCAATGATAAACTGACAACACTCTCAATGTCGGTTGGAGTGATTTGCAACTCTTCTGCCTTTTTGACCTTTTTAATTCGTTTTACTAGTTTCTTTTTTATTTCACCATTTTCATCAGTGGTGATAACTGTTTCTTCAACATGCATACAACGACTCTTCCATCTCGATTTTTCAGCATTCCTTTTAGTTGGTTTGTTAGTAGGGAAAAAACAAAAACAAAAAGTAAAAAAAAAGATAATCTAAAAAAAACTAAAAGAAATAAA
>JAMZRA010000118.1:0-11769 GCA_024499935.1 Tyrophagus putrescentiae
GTCGGGTGAGCCGCCGGTAAAGTGAATGAGAGATCCTAGCAGTGCACGGCTAAAACCTGCGAATTCTGGCAAAATGGCGTCTGGTGAGCTACTGGTTAAGTTATCAGAAGATGTTATTTTGGCTGTCCTTGCACATCATGATGGGTGGCTAAAAGTGGTTGCCTAATTGCTGCCATTGACTAGTGCTCAGTCGCACTGTTGCTGTCTCTTTCTCTTCTTTCTTTAGCTACTGCGGTGTCTGGCTGTGTGCGCACTGCCAATTCAAACAGTGATCACCACTGCAGTGTTTGTTCGGTTGCGCTGTTGCTGTCCTCTCATTTCTCATGCGATGTTTGGCTGTGATCGCTGCTAATGCACACCAGTGAATGTCGCTGCAGTGATCTGGTATGTTGGACAGGCTACTGCGTTAGAAGTGAATCATTTTAACGAGCCTTTTTGCCTGCACATCTGCTCAACAGGCATTCCTCAGCAGTGCACGGCACAAGGCGGCGAGGTCTGGCACCTCTTGGCCGCTGTCAACTTCCGCTGCCTCGGGCCTCGCGAGCGAAGCGAGCGGGGCCCGAGGCGGCGGAAGTTGACAGCGGCCAAGCGATGTCGGGTGAGCCGCCGGTAAAGTGATTGAGAGATCCTAGCAGTGCACGGCTAAAACCTGCGAGTTCTGGCCAAGTGGCGTCCGGTGAGCCACTGGTTAAGTTATCAGAAGATGTTATTCTGGCTGCAACATTCCTTGCACACCATGATGGGTGGCCAAAAAGTGGTTGCCTAATTGCTGCCAGTGACTAGTGCTCAGTCGCACTGTTGCTGTCTCTTCTTTCTTTGCTACTGCTGTGTCTGGCTGTGTGCGCACTGCCATTCAAACAGTGATCACCACTGCAGTGTCATTTCTCGTGTGTTTGGCTGTTTCGCTGCTAATGCACACCAGTAAATGTCATTGCAGTGATCTGGTATGTTGGACAGGCTACTGCGTTAGAAGTGAATCATTTTTGCCTGCACATCTGCTCAACAGGCATTCCTCAGCAGTGCACGGCACAAAGCGGCGAGGTCTGGCACCTCTTGGCCGCTGTCAACTTCCGCTGCCTCGGGCCTCGCGAGCGAAGCGAGCGGGGCCCGAGCGGCGGAAGTTGACAGTGGCCAAGCGATGTCGGGTGAGCCGCCGGTAAAGTGATTGAGAATCCTAGCAGTGCACAGCTTAACCTCGAGTTCTGGCCAATTTGCGTCCGGTGAGCCACTGGTTAAGTTATTGGAAGATGTTAGTCTGACTGTAATTTCTTGCACATCATGATGGGTGGCCAAAAAGTTGTTGCCTAATTGCTGCCAGTGACTAATGCTCAGTAGCACTGTTGCTGTCTCTTCTTTCTTTTGCTGTGTCTGGCTGTGTGTTGTTGATTGTTTATTCAGGCAGTGATTACCACTGCAGTGGTTTGGTATGCCGGACACCTCAGTAGTGCTTCACTCTCTTTCTCTTATTCGGTTTTGTATCTCTCAATACCACTGGCTGGATTGAGGCACATTTCATTTCTTGCTCTTCGCACTGTGCACCTGTTTTTGACAACATTTTTTTCCTCTTTCAAAATGGCTGATCAACCGCGCCAAAGAGGACGCCCTCCGCTGCCCATTGAAGTACGGGAACAAAGAGCTCGAAAAAGAACTCAGAGTCGCGCAGAATTACTCCGGTTCAATCGTCAAGACGATGACTACCGTGAAGAAGAGAATGCTCGAAACAGACAAGACAGGCTGCAGTCGGGCAGTTGATGCTGTACGATCGAAGCAAACTTTCAGAACGCCGCACGTCGTCGTAACGCCGGGCACGCTAATCCGCCAAGCTGCAAGCGTGCAGACAGAGCTTGACGCCCAGCGCCACCCGAAAGACGCCAGTAATGGGCTCCGGGGCTGCAGACAGGTTAACACCCAGCAGCCGCCAAAAGGTCAAAGATGAAGAGTCCGGGCTGCAGAGCAGGGCTGTCAACGCCCAGCACGCGCAAAAGACGTCAGGATGAATGAGGTCCGGGCTGCAGAGCGTGTATGGTGACGTCAGCTGACGCAAAATACACGCCGTTATGATGTGAGTCCGGTATGTTGCATTGACCAGCTTTCTTTTCGACGCGCAAACTGCAAATTAACATGCCGTCTTGATGCTGGCAATCCAAAATTTAGGTTTGTCTATTTCTCTTCTGATATTTTTGCAAAATGATGCATGAACATGCCATTCTACTTTGATGTGTGGTCAAATGTGTTGTTTGCCTAATTTAACTCGTGCAAATGGGACGTGCACTGTCTGCTAATTGCTCTCTTTCTAGTGTGTCAGTCGCAACGATTGCTGCATAGCTCATTTCTTTTGCTTTTGCACGTTGTGATCTGTGTATGTGCACACTGCTATTCGAACAGTGATCACATGCAGTGATCTGGTGTGCTGACACTTCGTGCTCAGTGAATCACTCTCCTTCCCATTCAGTCAGTGCATCTGCCAGTCACACTTGCTGCATTGAAGCTCATTTCATTTCTGCTTCATTGTCGCACTGCCAGACTCTGTTGCAATGGCTCAGAATAGGTCGGCGCATGCTTGTCAGCACAGGCACCAAAACGCAAGTGCCTGGTATGCTAGAGCAGTCTCAGCTGCTTGACAGTGAACAGAACTTCGACCCGGCTATTCGGTTGTGCGTCGATCGAGCCATCTTGTCGCATGAAGCCGTGCAGCATCCTACTCTCACCTGTGCCGCAACTGTTCGCAAAAACTGCTAACTGTGCAAAAGGCTGATCAACGCGCGCAAAGAGGACGCCACGCCTTGTCTCGAGATGAAGAGGGCAGCAGAGAGGCGTCAATACACGCCAACACGCTGAATTACTCCAACACAATCGTCAAGACGAAGATTTGTCGAAGAGAGCGAGAACGCAACAGGCAACGACAGGCTGCAGCTCGGGTAGTTGATGCTGTACGAGTCGAAGCAACTCTCAGAACGCCGCACGTCGTCGTAACGCCCGGCAGCTAATCCGGCCCAAGCTGCAGCAGCCCAAGCTGCCGACACCACAGCCGCCGCAAAGACGCCAAATGACCGGCTGGGTCAGCGCAGCCAGGCCGGATGTCCAAAGAGCACCGCACAGACGCCAGCCCGTGCCGAGGCAGAAGCAGGCGGTCAACCCACAGCGCGCTGCAAGACGCGAGGACCCTGTGGCTGAAATGCGCGAGGAAGAGCGGCCGGCCTCTGGCGAACACTCAATGCTGCTGAGGCCCAGTACGAGATCGACATCAGCGACGGGCTATCCACGTCTGCCAGCTGTGTGTGAAACTGATCGGCGCAAATTCTATTGACAAGACCCAAACTCCGCACCTTTCCAGCCAGCTGGGATTTCGACTCTTTGTCAACTTCACTGTCCTCTTGACGCACGCGTTGACGCCGACACTCTTCAACTCTGCTTCACCTGCGTCAAATATTTGAAGAGGAGGAGGCTGCCCCCTTTCTGCTTCTCAACCTTTCGGCTACCAGTCATTCCTCCACTTCTAAGTAACGCATCTAGAATAGCTCTTCGAATGGCCTTCACGGCGAATCGCCTTCATGCACATAAGAAGCTAGGCTACGATGGCAGCTTGGAATTCGAGGCAACGTGATAAATGTCCCAATAGACGTGCAAGTTTCAGGGACATTTTGCCTCGAAATTTCAATCAGATGGAGACCATCCAGGTGCGCCTCAAAAGGCGACGAGGAGATGGACATGCCTACATCTTCGAGACTGTGCGACCTCAGGAAGTCGTTGACATAGTCAGGTAAGCAACAGTCAACAATGTCAATGGGAAGGCAATTATAACTAACTATTTGTTTTTGTTTTCCCACTATACAAAAGGTACATGATCGCTAATTCACCACTCTATGAAGGCGTTACTTTCGATGACCGCTGGCAAGCGAACCATCCTGGAGATGAGGTAGACTTCGTTGTCAATCCAGCAGATGCCATTCCTCCTGCAGACGCTGGCAACGAGGAGGCTGACCCTGAAGAAGGCGACCAGTGGGATGAAGCGGCTAATGAGCCTGACTTTGGCGGCGAAGCTGTTCTCCTTCAGGACGAAAACGTATTGGCAGTGGTCGAGGCTGCTGTCCAATATGCTCCTGGAGATGGACAACGCCCAGTCGGCATTTTCGCTGATCCACAGGCTGAAGGGCTGACTTTCATCAACCTCTACGGTGGTCAACTGCCACCTTCTCCACCTGGCACAACAATAGCCGACCGATTCAAGACTGAGGTCATGCATCGCGACCCTCGATTCCGAACTGACACAACGTGCCTGTTCTGGAAGAACGCTGTGCTGACTCAGTACAAGATCGCCTCGCAAATTGGCATCGCTTTGCGCCAAGGCCGGCTTCAAGGGCAGCAAATAACAGCACAAAACCTACTCAATCAGCAGAACATTGAAAACTTTGTTCGCCACGATATGGGTAAGCGCTTCTTGTTTACTATTTTTGTTTGTTTACTATTTTACTAACTGCTACCTTTTCCTCTGCCTAAATGGCACTGAAGGTTACCGTGTTTTGTTGAACGCCCGAAACAGTCCTCCCTTTTGGGAGTTAAAGACAAAGGAAGGCATGGCTATGCTCCGCACACTGGGCGCTCCTACCTTCTTCTTGACGCTTTCGCCGGTCGAAAAGTTGTGCCCCGAGCTTCTGGTTAATCTGTGCAAAGCTAGAGATCCTGCTTCTCAGATAACTGGCGCAGAGGCGCTCAACATGGAAGACCGCGAAAAGGCGGAGCTGATCGCCAACGACCCAGTGACTTGCGCTCGGTACTTTTCGTACCGATCAAAAAAGTTGCTAGACCTCATTCAGACAGACGCCTCTCCTTTTTACCCGCATACTGTCTCCGATTACCTTCGACGGACCGAGTTTCAGCATCGCGGCTCTCCTCACGTTCACACTATGCTCTGGACAACCAACCGGATGGCACCTGGTGAACAAGCGGGCCCGCCACAATATCAGCCTGACGACCCAGACTCTGAGGCAGCTTGTGTCGAATTCATTGACCAGTACATGACCTGCTCGAGCACTGCAGTGCCTGAAGAGCTCCTCCGATTTCAGAAGCACCGGCACACTTTCAGCTGCAGAAAGATGAGGAACCGAAATCAAGAAACTTGCCGTTTCGGGTTTCCTCGTTTTCCAATGCGAGCTACACGGATTCTTGATCCTCTTCCCGATGAGCAGAAGAATCAAGAGCAAGCCGACCATCTAGCTCGCATTAAGGCAAAGCTTGCTGAGTACTGGCGCACAGTGAGGGCTGCGGCGCCCATTGCAGACACCTTCGACGACTATCTTCGTGAGCTGCAAATGACTGATGAGCAGTACATCATGGCCATCCGTCAGTCTCTGGACAAGAACCGGTCCAAAATATTTCTTCGGCGATCACCTGCTGAAGTAAATATAAACAACTACAACATTCGCCTCCTTGGCCTGCACAGAGCAAACATGGACATTCAGTTTGTCCTTGATCCATTTGCCTGTGTCAAGTACATTCTCTCCTACATCAACAAGGCCAACAGGGCATGTCAAAGCTGCTGAGAGAGACAGTTGCTGAAATCACCGCACGCGGGAACGTCACCATTCGCGAAAAGCTGAAGATCATTGCCAAGAAGTTTCTGAACTCTTCAGAAATTTCAGCTCAAGAGGCAGTCTTCTACTTGCTCGCTTTGGAAGTTTCAAAAACAAGCCGAGATGTAAGTGCCAGCAAAACTTTTCTTTCTTTCTTACTAACTCATTTCTTCTCAGGTCTTTTTTATCAACACGTCGCCTCCTGAAGGACGAGTTCGCATGGTGCGCCCAGAAAGGGAGCTACGGAACCTACCACCAAACTCAACCGACGTTTTCAGCACCAACATCAATGACTACTACAGAACGAGGCCCAGAGCTATGGCTGACTTGGCTCTCGCTCAAGTGGCAGCCAACTTCTCCTTCAAGAAAAAGGCTCGGGTAGCACCTCTTGATGACGACGACGACGACGACGACGACGATGAAGCCCACCAGCAGGCATTCATGAACGTCTTTGGAATTGACGCCGACGAGCTTGCCCGGCAGCCAGCCAACGGCGAGGCAAACATCGACTTTGAGGCTATTTTCGACGCCGTCCTTGCTGACCAAGTGGAAGTTGACAATGGTGCTGAAATCGATGTTGACGGCCTTCACGACGCAGTCAGAGGCGCTGTCGCCGACGACCGGATTGACGTTGATGCCATCAACGATGCACTTGACAATGCTGACGACGAAGACGACCAACAGGCAGATGTGCCAGAGGAGAATGACGAGGAGTTCAACTGCCCAGTTGTTTTCCACCGACGACGGCGCCCTCGGTTTCTTCGCTGGCACCGCTACAGCCAGGTGCATGATCGGGCAAACTATGTTCGCATGATGCTGCTCCTCTTCCACCCCTGGAGAATTGAGCCGGGCACTGACCCGAATCAAGATCTTGAGGCTACTTTTCGAGACCATCGTGAGGAAATCTTCAATATCTTCAATCAGTTTTCTCCTGGCGACAACGAGGAGCAACTGGACGCCGACTTTCGAGCGGAGGAGGAAAGGCAAAGACTGGAGGAGGAGGAGCCGCAACCAGAGCAAGCGGTAGCCGACGGCTTTGCTCACCTTGACCCTCCCGAGGAGATTGAACACGAGAACGTCTCTCAGCAGATTGGCCTACAGGGAGAGAGAGCTCCACAGGCGCCGAATCTTGAGCCACCGCCTCGTCATGAGCAGTACCGGATGCCCACAATCTGGGAATATGAAGTCTTTCTCGCTCGGATTGCTCTACTAAACCGACGACAGAGGAAGATTTTGCTGAACGTCATGCACCGCGTCAAGACAGGCGCGCCATTCCACCTCTTCATCACCGGCGGAGCAGGAGTCGGCAAGTCGTTTCTGATTGAGTGCATCTATCAAGCGGCTATGCGCTACTACGACCACCAGCCCAATGTTGAGCTGGACAAGCTCAAAGTTCTCCTCTGTGCTCCTACTGGCAAGGCAGCTTTCAACATTCGCGGCATGACGCTTCACTCTGCTTTTGGCATTCCGTCTCTCAAAACAACAACAACAGGCCTCTAAGTGCTGACATTGCAAACACATTGCGAGTCACCTTTAGCCAGTTGAAACTGATCATCATCGACGAAGTGAGCATGGTGGGCCTGTCAATGCTGAGCAAGGTGGACACTCGACTGAGGCAGATAATGGGCGTCGACGAACTCTATGGCAACCTGCCAGTCATCGTTCTGGGCGACTTTAATCAGCTGCGGCCAGTCATGGACCGGTAATTACTTGTGCACTTTTTACTTTCTCCTGTTGTTGTTACAACTTTGTCTTTCTTTTTCCCTCCTCTGTAGCTTTGCGTTTCAGCCCTTTGGGGGAGATCGAGCACTTGCTGGCACCGTTCTCTGGGACCCGTTTAGCTACTTCAGGCTAGACCAGGTCATGCGCCAAGAGAATGCGGTCTTTGCCCAGGCACTCAATAACCTGGCTGTCGGCCGGCTGACTCCAGCAGAAGTGGCTCTCTTCGAAGGCCGCGTCATTCGTGACCCTGCCTTTGTCTTTCCCCAGGGCACCATCCACCTTTTCAAAACTAACGAAATGGTGGATGAGTTCAACACCTTAGCGGTCCAGGGCATGGCGATTCTGGCGCCTCGAAGTGTAGCAGTTCATCACTGCAATGGAACAGCTCCACAAAGAGTCATGCAGCAGGCAATTGAAGGCGCTCAAAATAAGGCTGCGAAGGACGCTCTAGGCCTTCCGCCATCTTTGGAGTTCAGAGAAGGCGCGCGCTACATGATGCTGGTGAACATTGCCACTAGCGACGGTCTTGTCAATGGCGCCAACGGAATCCTCGAGCGTGTCACCACTGATGACAACAACAATGCCGTTATCATGTGGATCAACTTTGGACAGCCCGATGTTGGCGCCCAAGCCAGGATTCGAGAACGCGAAGTGGCCCGCGCTCACGGTGTTCCAGAGAACCTGACACCTGTTCGCAAAGAGATCAAGACACTGTCAACGGGCGCTAACAACAACTACAATCTCACCCGTACACAGTTTCCTATGGTCCTCGGCGAAGCGATTACCATTCACAAATCGCAAGGAGCGTCGTTCACCAATGTAGCCGTACATCTCTCTCCGCGCCTTCAACCAAATGAGCTCTACGTTGCCTGCAGCAGGGCCACAACACTTGAAGGTCTCTTTCTAGTCCCTGTGACAGATCGAATTACCTTCAATCCGCCCAGACCCCGCCGCCCAGACCATGATGTTGAGGTGGAGTTCCGCAGGCTCGAAGCGCTTCCTCCCTTCTGCACACTTCCAACTTGGCCAGCAGGAGACACTCTCAAGATCATTTACCACAACGTCGAAGGCCTAGCCAGAAAGTTTGAGAGCACCTTTGCTGACAGCACCTTCTCAGACGCTGATGTGGTAATTTTCTCTGAGACGAGAGACCCCATCACCACCAACTACGATTTTGAGCGCTACGGATTCCGCCAGGCGAACCGCATTGCTGGAACTGGCCGGCACGGAAGCGGCACAGTTGTGGCCGTCCGCGAACACCTTGAAGCTGAGGCAATTGCTCCAGTCATCGGAGGAAACGTGGCAGACCGCGAAGCCGACGGCCGAGCCTCTCGCATTGAAATTTGCTCAGTAGTTGTGCGTGGTATCTTTGTCAGTGGCGTCTACATTTCTCCAAACGCCGCCCACACAGGAATCCAAAGACATCTGCGGCTTGCTAGTTTGCAGGCTACCACGCACAACGACCGGCCTCCAATTGTCATGCTTGGAGATTTCAATTCAGACTTTATGCGAAATCGCGATCCGAGGTTTCTCACTGGCACGTTGCGGCATAACAATCTGCAAATTCGAACTCCTGCCGAAACGCCCACCACCGACATGCGCACCCAGCTGGACCTTGTCTTTGCCTACCCCATTTTGAATGTCCAGGCAATGGTGTACGAGAGCGTCACCTCCTACCACAAGCCTGTGATGGCCTCGGTCGACTTGGGCCCTCGCCAGCCTCTGGCGCAGCAAGACAATGTGCTGGTCAACACCTGCTTAATAGACCGCCCGTCTACTTCAAGAGCTTCGGCGGTTTACCAAGCTTTTGCTGGCCTTTTCCGGCGACTGCGCAAGGGGGGAAAGCAGGAGGAGACTGAGCTTGCCTCAGCACAGCAAACCACCACCACCACCTCTGATTTGAATTCTCAGCTTTCATCTCTTCTCGAACGCAAAGATGAGCTTGAGCAAGCAATCAAAACGCAAATTGCGGCAAAGTCTGAACTTCAACGATTGAGAGCTGAGCTTCAAGGGGAGTCTCAACAGCAAACTGAGCGCCATTCTGGAGTTCCACCTTCACCAGCCACTGATTCCGACTCAGATGCTCATTCTCTCTCTTCAAAAACTGAGTCCATAAGCTCAACAACTCAGCAGCAGATTGGGCAAAAATCTCGGTCACGACTAGTACCTTTCCACCGCCTTCGAAGCTCTTTCCGGCGCAAAAACGCTGCCAAACGAACTGCCAAACGAAAAGCTGAGCTTCAGCAACAGCTTCAACAGCAGGTTGAGCGCAACAACTCTAGAGCTCAATCTTCACCAGCCACCGACTTTTTGCCACCAAGAACTGCTAAGGAAGCAGATTTTCAGCTGGAGGAAACAGTTGGAGATCGAGTTCGACGTTTCTTTCGCCGTTACAACAACTTAGCTCTTCCCAACTTTCTTCCACGCAAAAGAACTGGCAGGCAAACACAACAACCAGTTAGAGATCGAGTTCGACGTTTCTTTCGTCGCCACAACAACTTTACTCTCTCTAACTTCTTTCCACGCAAAAGAACTGTCAGGCGAAAACCATACTCAGAAATTCGAACTCGGGGGCGAGTTCGAACTTTCTTTCGCCGCCACTTTGGTTGGTAACTCTCAAGTGTAATCTACCTTGTGAGTGTGGTTTTTGTTTGGTGGTTCTTTTGCGTGGAAGGAAGTTGGAGAGAGTAAAGTTGTGGCGACGAAAGAAACGTCAAACCGATCTTTAACTGGTTGTTGTGTTTGCCTGGCAGTTCTTTTGCGTGGAAGAAAGTTGGGAAGAGCTAAGTTGTTGTGACGGCGAAAGAAACGTCAAACTCGATCTCCAACTGTTTCCTTCAGCTGAAAATTGGCTTCCTTAGCAGTTTTTGATGGCAAAAAGTCGGCAAAAAGTAAATTTGTTTTTGTTTTTGTTTTTGTTTTGTTTTTGTTTTTGTTTTTGTTTTTGTTTGTTAATTAATTTTTACATTTTTGAATAAATATTTTTCAGTGCTTATTTGTTTACAGCCGAGGCCAGCAGAGGCTGTGAAGTTAAAGTGGCGCGCCGCCGCAGCGGCGGGCCGCCGCTAGTAGCGGTGCACGCAAAAAAAGGCTCGCTGTAGTCCTGGCTTGCCAGACTTACCCCCACTGCAGTGATCTGGTAGGCCTGACACTTCGGTAGTGAATCACTTTCCTTCCTCTTCAGCCTGTGTATCCGTTCAGTACCACTTGCTGCATTGAAATTCATTTCATCTTTTCTTTTCGCACTGTGCGCGTTGTTGCTATTGCTATGTCTGGGTTGTGTGCGCACTGCCTTTTCAAACAGTGATCACCACTACAGTGATCTGGTATGCCAAGCAGTTTGCTGCTTCAGCAGTGAATCACTCTCCTTCCTATTCGGTCTGTGCATCTGCTCAATACCACTTGTTGGATTAAAGCTCATTTCATCTGCTCTTCGCACTGTGCACACTGTTTTAGCGAGACTTTTTTCAACAACTTTTTTACTTGTTCAACTTGAGCAAGCAATCAAAGCGCAAATTGCGGCAATGTCTGAACTTCAACAATTGCGAGCTGAGCTTCAGGGAGAAATTCAACAGCAAACTGAGCGCCATTCTGAAGTTTCACCTTCACCAGCCGCCGAACAGCAGTCTGACTCTGACTCTGACTACTCTGACTCTGATTCTGACTCTGACTCTGATTCTAATGCCAAGCAAATAGCTGAGCTTCAGCTGCAGATTAAACAGCGAATTGAGCGCTACAACTCTAGAGCTCAATCTTCGCAAATTGAGCAAAATTCTCGGTCACAACCAACACTTGTCAACCGATTTCTAAACTTCGTCCGGCGCAAAAGAGCTGCCAGAAGAAAGGCTAAACTTCAGCTGCAGATTAAACAGCGAATTGAGCGCTACAACTCTAGAGCTCAATCTTCGCAAATTGAGCAAAATTCTCGGTCACAACCAACACTTGTCAACCGATTTCTAAACTTCGTCCGGCGCAAAAGAGCTGCCAGAAGAAAGGCTAAACTTCAGCTGCAGATTAAACAGCGAATTGAGCGCTACAACTCTAGAGCTCAATCTTCGCAAATTGAGCAAAATTCTCGGTCACAACCAACACTTGTCAACCGATTTCGAAACTTCGTCCGGCGCAAAAGAGCTGCCAGAAGAGCTGCCAGAAGAAAGGCTAAACTTCAGCTGCAGATTAAACAGCGAATTGAGCGCAACAACTCAGAAATTCAAACTCGGGGGCGAGTTCGAACTTTCTTTCGCCGCCATTTTGGTTGGTAACTCTCAAGTGTAGTCTACCTCAACCTAATTTCTATTGTTATTGTTTTTTTGTTTGTTTATTGTTGCTTATTAATATCAAATTTTACATTTTTGAATAAATATTTTTCAGTATTTGTTTGTTTGCTTATTTGTTTACAGCCGAGGCCAGCAGAGGCTGTGATTCACAGCCTGTGAAGCTAACGGGTGCGCCGCCGCTAGTAGCGGTGCACGCAAAA
>JAMZRA010000121.1:0-15921 GCA_024499935.1 Tyrophagus putrescentiae
ACAGCGAGCCTTTTTTTGCGTGCACCGCTACTAGCGGCGGCGCACCACTTTAACTTCACAGCCTCTGCTGGCCTCGGCTGTAAACAAATAAGCAAACAAATACTGAAAAATATTTATTCAAAAATGTAAAATTTGATATTAATAAGCAACAATAAACAAACAAAAACAAAAACAATAACAATAGAAGTTAGGTTGAGGTAGATTACACTTGAGAGTTACCAACCAAAATGGTAACGAAAGAAAGATCGAACTCGCCCCCTTCGAATTTCTGAGTTTTCGCGCTCAATTCGCTGTTTAATCTGCAGCTGAAGTTTAGCCTTTCTTCTGGCAGCTCTTCTGGCAGCTCTTTTGCGCCGGACGAAGTTTCGAAATCGGTTGACAAGTGTTGGTTGTGACCGAGAATTTTGCTCAGTTTGCGAAGATTGAGCTCTAGCGTTGTTGCGCTCAATTTGCTGTTTAATCTGCAGCTGAAGTTTAGCCTTTTGTCTGGCAGCTCTTCTAGCAGCTCTTTTGCGCCGGACGAAGTTTCGAAATCGGTTGACAAGTGTTGGTTGTGACCGAGAATTTTGCTCAATTTGCGAAGATTGAGAACGAGCGTCTGAGTTTGAGTCGGCGGCTGGTGAAGATTGAGCTCTAGCGTTGTTGCGCTCAATTTGCTGTTTAATCTGCAGCTGAAGTTTAGCTTTTCGTCTGGCAGCCCTTCTGGCAGCTCTTTTGCGCCGGACGAAGTTTCGAAATCGGTTGACAAGTGTTGGTTGTGACCGAGAACTTTGCTCAATTTGCTGTTGAGATGTTGAGTTTATGGATTCAATTTGCGAAGATTGAGAACGAGCATCTGAGTCGGAGTCGGCGGCTGGTGAAGGTGGAACTCTAGAGTTGTTGCGCTCAACTTGCTGTTTGATTTGCAGCTGAAGCTCAGCTATTCGTTTGGCATTAGAATCAGAGTCAGAGTCAGAGTCAGAATCAGAGTCAGAATCAGACTGTTGTTCGGCGGCTGGTGAAGGCAGAACTCCAGAATGGCGCTCAGTTTGCTGTTGAGTCTCCCCTTGAAGCTCAGTTCTCAATTGTTGAAGTTCAGATATTGCCGCAATTTGCGCTTTGATTGCTTGCTCAAGCTCATCTTTGCGTTCGAGAAGAGATGAAAGCTGAGATTGCGAAGCAGATTCCAAATCAGAAGTTGAAACAGGTTGTTGTGTTGCTGAGGCAAGCTCAATCTTCTGATTTTTCTCTTTGCGTCGTCGCTCGAAAAGGTCAGCAAAAGCTTGATAAACCGCCGAAGCTCTTGAAGTAGACGGGCGGTCTATTAAACAGGGGTTGACCAGCACGTCGTCTTGCTGCACCGGAGGCTGGTAAAGGGCCATGTTGACCGAGGCCATCACAGGCTTGTGGTAAGAGGTGACGCTTTCGTACACCATTGCCTGGACATTCAAGATGGGGTAAGCAAAGACAAGGTCCAGCTGGGTGCGCATGTCGGTGGTGGGCGTTTCAGCGGGAGTTCGATTTCGCAAATTGTGATAATTCAACATGCCATTGAGTAGCCTCGGATCGTGATTTCGCATAAAGTCCGAGTTGAAATCTCCAAGCATGACAATTGGAGGCCGGTCGTTGTGCGTGGTAGCCTGCAAAATAGCAAGCCGCAGACGTCCTTGGATTCCTGTGTGACTGGCGTTTGGAGAAATGTAGGCGCCACAAATGAAGATACCGCGCACAACTACTGAGCAAATTTCAATGCGAGAGGCTCGGCCGTCGGCTTCGCGGTCTGCCACGTTTCCTCCGATGACTGGAGCAATTGCCTCAGCTTCAAGGTGTTCGCGGACGGCCACAACTGTGCCGCTTCCGTGCCGGCCAGTTCCAGCAATGCGGTTCGCCTGGCGGAATCCGTAGCGCTCAAAGTCGTAGTTGGTGGTGATGGGGTCTCGCGTCTCAGAGAAAATTACCACATCGGCGTCTGAGAAGGTGCTGTCTGCAAAGGTGCTCTCAAACTTTCTGGCTAGGCCTTCGACGTTGTGGTAAATGATCTTGAGAGTGTCTCCTGCAGGCCAAGTTGGAAGTGTGCAGAAGGGAGGAAGCGCTTCGAGCCTGCGGAACTCCACCTCAACATCATGGTCTGGGCGGCGGGGTCTGGGCGGATTGAAGGTAATTCGATCTGTCACAGGGACTAGAAAGAGACCTTCAAGTGTTGTGGCCCTGCTGCAGGCAACGTAGAGCTCATTTGGCTGAAGGCGCGGAGAGAGATGAACGGCTACATTGGTGAACGACGCTCCTTGCGATTTGTGAATGGTAATCGCTTCGCCGAGGACCATAGGAAACTGTGTACGGGTGAGATTGTAGTTGTTGTTAGCGCCCGTTGACAGTGTCTTGATCTCTTTGCGAACAGGTGTCAGGTTTTCTGGAACACCGTGAGCGCGGGCCACTTCGCGTTCTCGAATCCTGGCTTGGGCGCCAACATCGGGCTGTCCAAAGTTGATCCACATGATAACGGCATTGTTGTTGTCATCAGTGGTGACACGCTCGAGGATTCCGTTGGCGCCATTGACAAGACCGTCGCTAGTGGCAATGTTCACCAGCATCATGTAGCGCGCGCCTTCTCTGAACTCCAAAGATGGCGGAAGGCCTAGAGCGTCCTTCGCAGACTTATTTTGAGCGCCTTCCATTGCCTGCTGCATGACTCTTTGTGGAGCTGTTCCATTGCAGTGATGAACTGCTACACTTCGAGGCGCCAGAATCGCCATGCCCTGGACCGCTAAGGTGTTGAACTCATCCACCATTTCGTTAGTTTTGAAAAGGTGGATGGTGCCCTGGGGAAAGACAAAGGCAGGGTCACGAATGACGCGGCCTTCGAAGAGAGCCACCTCTGCTGGAGTCAGCCGGCCGACAGCCAGGTTATTGAGTGCCTGGGCAAAGACCGCATTCTCTTGGCGCATGACCTGGTCTAGCCTGAAGTAGCTAAACGGGTCCCAGAGAACGGTGCCGGCAAGTGCTCGATCTCCCCCAAAGGGCTGAAAAGCAAAGCTACAGATGGAGGGAAAAAAGACAAAGTTGTAACAACAGGAGAAAGTAAAAAGTGCACAGAAATAATTACCGGTCCATGACTGGCCGCAGCTGATTAAAGTCGCCCAGAACGATGACTGGCAGGTTGCCATAGAGTTCGTCGACGCCCATTATCTGCCTCAGTCGAGTGTCCACCTTGCTCAGCATTGACAGGCCCACCATGCTCACTTCGTCGATGATGATCAGTTTCAACTGGCTAAAGGTGACTCGCAGTGTGTTTGCAATGTCAGCACTTAGAGGCCTGTTGTTGTTGTTTTGAGAGACGGGAATGCCAAAAGCAGAGTGAAGCGTCATGCCGCGAATGTTGAACGCTGCCTTGCCAGTTGGAGCACAGAGGAGAACTTTGAGCTTGTCCAGCTCAACATTGGGCTGGTGGTCGTAGTAGCGCATAGCCGCCTGATAGATGCACTCAATCAGAAACGACTTGCCGACTCCGGCTCCGCCGGTGATGAAGAGGTGGAATGGAGCACCTGTCTTGACGCGGCGCATGACGTTCAGCAAAATTTTCCTCTGTCGTCGGTTTAGTAGAGCAATCCGAGCGAGAAAGACTTCATTGTCCCAGATTGTGGGCATCCGGTACTGTTCATGACGAGGCGGTGGCTCAAGATTCGGCGCCTGTGGAGCTCTCTCTCCCTGTAGGCCAATCTGCTGAGAGACGTTCTCGTGTTCAATCTCCTCGGGAGGGTCAAGGTGAGCAAAGCCGTCGGCTACCGCTTGCTCTGGTTGCGGCTCCTCCTCCTCCAGTCTTTGCCTTTCCTCCTCCGCTCGAAAGTCGGCGTCCAGTTGCTCCTCGTTGTCGCCAGGAGAAAACTGATTGAAGATATTGAAGATTTCCTCACGATGGTCTCGAAAAGTAGCCTCAAGATCTTGATTCGGGTCAGTGCCCGGCTCAATTCTCCAGGGGTGGAAGAGGAGCAGCATCATGCGAACATAGTTTGCCCGATCATGCACCTGGCTGTAGCGGTGCCAGCGAAGAAACCGAGGGCGCCGTCGTCGGTGGAAAACGACTGGGCAGTTGAACTCCTCGTCATTCTCCTCTGGCACATCGCCTGTTGGTCGTCTTCGTCGTCAGCATTGTCAAGTGCATCGTTGATGGCATCAACGTCAATCCGGTCGTCGGCGACAGCGCCTCTGACTGCGTCGTGAAGGCCGTCAACATCGATTTCAGCACCATTGTCAACTTCCACTTGGTCAGCAAGGACGGCGTCGAAAATAGCCTCAAAGTCGATGTTTGCCTCGCCGTTGGCTGGCTGCCGGGCAAGCTCGTCGGCGTCAATTCCAAAGACGTTCATGAATGCCTGCTGGTGGGCTTCATCGTCGTCGTCGTCGTCGTCGTCATCAAGAGGTGCTACCCGAGCCTTTTTCTTGAAGGAAAGTTGGCTGCCACTTGAGCGAGAGCCAAGTCAGCCATAGCTCTGGGCCTCGTTCTGTAGTAGTCATTGATGTTGGTGCTGAAAACGTCGGTTGAGTTTGGTGGTAGGTTCCGTAGCTCCCTTTCTGGGCGCACCATGCGAACTCGTCCTTCAGGAGGCGACGTGTTGATAAAAAAGACCTGAGAAGAAATGAGTTAGTAAGAAAGAAAGAAAAGTTTTGCTGGCACTTACATCTCGGCTTGTTTTTGAAACTTCCAAAGCGAGCAAGTAGAAGACTGCCTCTTGAGCTGAAATTTCTGAAGAGTTCAGAAACTTCTTGGCAATGATCTTCAGCTTTTCGCGAATGGTGACGTTCCCGCGTGCGGTGATTTCAGCTACTGTCTCTCTCAGCAGCTTTGACATGCCCCTGTTGGCCTTGTTGATGTAGGAGAGAATGTACTTGACACAGGCAAATGGATCAAGGACAAACTGAATGTCCATGTTTGCTCTGTGCAGGCGAAGGAGGCGAATGTTGTAGTTGTTTATATTTACTTCAGCAGGTGATCGCCGAAGAAATATTTTGGACCGGTTTTGTCCAGAGACTGACGGATGGCCATGATGTACTGCTCATCCGTCATTTGCAGCTCTTGAAGATACTCTTCAAAGGTGTCTGCAATAGGCGCCGCAGCCCTCACTGTGCGCCAGTACTCAGCAAGCTTTGCCTTAATGCGAGCTAGATGGTCGGCCTGCTCTTGATTCTTCTGCTCATCGGGAAGAGGATCAAGAATCCGTGTAGCTCGCATTGGAAAACGAGGAAACCCGAAACGGCAAGTTTCTTGATTTCGGTTCCTCATCTTTCTGCAGCTGAAAGTGTGCCGGTGCTTCTGAAATCGGAGGAGCTCTTCAGGCACTGCAGTGCTCGAGCAGGTCATGTACTGGTCAATGAATTCGACACAAGCTGCCTCAGAGTCTGGGTCGTCAGGCTGATATTGTGGCGGGCCCGCTTGTTCACCAGGTGCCATCCGGTTGGTTGTCCAGAGCATAGTGTGAACGTGAGGAGAGCCGCGATGCTGAAACTCGGTCCGTCGAAGGTAATCGGAGACAGTATGCGGGTAAAAAGGAGAGGCGTCTGTCTGAATGAGGTCTAGCAACTTTTTTGATCGGTACGAAAAGTACCGAGCGCAAGTCACTGGGTCGTTGGCGATCAGCTCCGCCTTTTCGCGGTCTTCCATGTTGAGCGCCTCTGCGCCAGTTATCTGAGAAGCAGGATCTCTAGCTTTGCACAGATTAACCAGAAGCTCGGGGCACAACTTTTCGACCGGCGAAAGCGTCAAGAAGAAGGTAGGAGCGCCCAGTGTGCGGAGCATAGCCATGCCTTCCTTTGTCTTTAACTCCCAAAAGGGAGGACTGTTTCGGGCGTTCAACAAAACACGGTAACCTTCAGTGCCATTTAGGCAGAGGAAAAGGTAGCAGTTAGTAAAATAGTAAACAAACAAAAATAGTAAACAAGAAGCGCTTACCCATATCGTGGCGAACAAAGTTTTCAATGTTCTGCTGATTGAGTAGGTTTTGTGCTGTTATTTGCTGCCCTTGAAGCCGGCCTTGGCGCAAAGCAATGCCAATTTGGGAAGCGATCTTGTACTGAGTCAGCACAGCGTTCTTCCAGAACAAGCACGTTGTGTCAGTTCGGAATCGAGGGTCGCGATGCATGACCTCAGTCTTGAATCGGTCGGCTATTGTTGTGCCAGGTGGAGAAGGTGGCAGTTGACCACCGTAGAGGTTGATGAAAGTCAGCCCTTCAGCCTGTGGATCAGCGAAAATGCCGACTGGGCGTTGTCCATCTCCAGGAGCATATTGGACAGCAGCCTCGACCACTGCCAATACGTTTTCGTCCTGAAGGAGAACAGCTTCGCCGCCAAAGTCAGGCTCATTAGCCGCTTCATCCCACTGGTCGCCTTCTTCAGGGTCAGCCTCCTCGTTGCCAGCGTCTGCAGGAGGAATGGCATCTGCTGGATTGACAACGAAGTCTACCTCCTCTCCAGGATGGTTCGCTTGCCAGCGGTCATCGAAAGTCACGCCTTCATAGAGTGGTGAATTAGCGATCATGTACCTTTTGTATAGTGGGAAAACAAAACAAATAGTTAGTTATAATTGCCTTCCCATTGACATTGTTGACTGTTGCTTACCTGACTATGTCAACGACTTCCTGAGGTCGCACAGTCTCGAAGATGTAGGCATGTCCATCTCCTCGTCGCCTTTTGAGGCGCACCTGGATGGTCTCCATCTGATTGAAATTGCGAGGCAAAATGTCCGCTGAAACTTGCACGTCTATTGGGACATTTATCACGTTGCCTCGAATTCCAAGCTGACCATCGTAGCCTAGCTTCTTTATGTGCATGAAGGCGATTCGCCGTGAAGCCATTCGAAGAGCTATTCTAGATGCGTTACTTAAAAGTGGAGGGATGACTGGTAGCCGAAAGGTTGAATAGCAGAAAGGGGGCAGCCTCCTGCTCTTCAAATACTTGACGCAGGTGAAACAGAGTTGAAGAGTGTCGGCGTCAACGCGTGCGTCAAGCGGGCAGTGCAAGTTGACAAAGGCGAAATCCCAGCTGGCTGGAAAGCGGGTGCGGATGTTAATGGTCTTGTCAATAGAAGTGCGGAAGACCAGTTTCACGCAACAGCTGCAGACGTGGATAGGCCCGTCGCTGATGTCGATCTCGTACTGGGCCTCAGCAGCATTGAGTGTTCGCCAGAGCCGCCGCTCTTCCTCGCGCATTTCAGCCACAGGGTCCTGGCGTATTGCAGCGCGCCGCTCGGCATCAGCAGCCCGCTCTGGAGCTCGGACCACAGGGTCTTGGCGTCTTTCGCGGCGGCGTTGGGCGTCAGCCTCCCGCTCTGCAGCCCGGGCCTCCTCATTCTGGCGAGCCAATTCACGGCGCTGGGCGTCAGCCGCCCGCTCTGCAGCCCGGGCCTCCTCATTCTGGCGAGCCAATTCACGGCGCTGGGCGTCAGCCGCCCGTCTCTGCAGCCCGGGCCTCCTCATTCTGGCGTCTTTCGCGGTGCTGCTGGGTGTTGACAGCCTGCTCTGCGGCCCGGATCACAGGGTCTTGGCGTCTGTTGCGGTGCTGCTGGTTGTTGACAACCTGCTCTGCTGCCCGGACCACAGGGTCTTGGCGTCTGTCGCGGTGCTGCTGAGCGTCAGCCGCCCGCTCTGCAGCCCGGGCCTCCTCATTCTGGCGAGCCAATTCACGGCGCTGGGCGTCAGCCGCCCGCTCTGCAGCCCGGGCCTCTTCATCCTGGCGTCTTTGGCGGCGGCGTTGTGTGTCAACAGCTTGGGCTGCTGCAGCTTGTTCCGGATTAGCTGCCCGGGCGTTACGACGACGTGCGGCGTTTTGAGAGTTTGCTTCATTTCGTACAGCATCAACTAATCGAGCTGCAGCCTGTCGTTGTCTGTTTCGAGCATTCTCTTCCTCACGGTGGTCATCATCTTGACGATTGAACCGTAGTAGCTCTGCGCGATTCTGAGCTCTTTCTTGCTCTCTTCTTTCTCGTTCTGCAAGAGACAGTCGAGGGCGTCCTCCTCGGCGCGGTTGATCAGCCATTTTGAATAAGTTGAACAAGTAAAAAAGTTGTTGAAAAAAAGTCTCGCAAAAACAGTGTGCACAGTGCGAAGAGCAGAGATGAAATGAGCTTCAATCCAACAAGTGGTATTGAGCAGATGCACAGACCGAATAGGAAGGAGAGTGATTCACTGCTGAAGCAGCAAACTGCTTGGCATACCAGATCACTGCAGTGGTGATCACTGTTTGAATTGGCAGTGCACACAACCCAGACATAGCAATAGCAACAACGCGCACAGTGCGAAAAGAAGAGATGAAATGAGCTTCAATGCAGCAAGTGGTACTGAACAGATACAGGCTGAATAGGAAGGAGAGTGATTCACTACCGAAGTGTCCGGCCTACCAGATCACTGCAGTGGTGATCACTGTTTGAATTGGCAGAGCGCACACAACCAGACATAGCAATGGCAACAGACACAGCAATGGCAAAAGAAAGAAGAGACAGCAACAGTGCGACTGAGCACTAGTCACTGGCAGCAATTAGGCAACCACTTTTTGGCCGCTTCGCTCGCGAGGCCCGAGGCAGCGGAAGTTGACAGCGGCCAAGAGGTGCCAGACCTCGCCGCCTTGTGCCGTGCACTTCTGAGTAATGCCTGTTGAGCAGATGTGCAGGCAAAAGGGCAATAAAAATGATTCATTTCTAAAGCAGTAGCCTGTCCAACATACCAGATCACTGCAGCGACATTCACTGGCGTCCATTAGCAGTGAACACAGTAAAACATCACACGAGAAATGAGAGGACAGCAACAGGACAACGAAACAAACACTGCAGTGGTGATCAATGTTTGAATAAGCAATCAACAACACACAACCAGACACAGCAATGGCAAAAGAAAGAAGAGACAGCAACAGTGCGACTGAGCACTAGTCACTGGCAGCAATTAGGCAACCACTTTTTGGCCACCCATCATGGTGTGCAAGGAATGTTGCAGCCAGACTAACATTTTCCGATAACTTAACCAGTGGCTCACCGGACGCCACTTGGCCAAAACTCGCAGGTTTTAGCCGTGCACTGCTAGGATCTCTCATTCACTTTACCGGCGGCTCACCCGACATCGCTTGGCCGCTGTCAACTTCCGCCGCCTCGGGCCCCGCTCGCTTCGCTCGCGAGGCCCGAGGCAGCGGAAGTTGACAGCGGCCAAGAGGTGCCAGACCTCGCCGCCTTGTGCCGTGCACTGCTGAGGAATGCCTGTTGAGCAGATGTGCAATAAAAGTGATTCATTTCTAAAGCAGTAGCCTGTCCAGCATACCAGATCACTGCAGCGACATTCACTGGTGTGCATTAGCAGCAAAACAGCCAAACCAACGAGAAAGAAATGACACTGCAGTGGTGATCACTGTTTGAATTGGCAGTGCGCACACAGCCAGACATAGCAATAGCAAAAGAAAAGAAGAGACAGCAACAGTGCAACTGAGCACTAGTCACTGGTAGCAATTAGGCAACCACTTTTTGGCCACCCATCATGGTGTGCAAGGAATGTTACAGCCAGAAAAACATCTCTTCATAACTTAACTAGTGGCTCACCGAACGCCACTTGGCCAGAACTCGCAGGTTTTATCCGTGCACTGCTAGGATCTCTAAATCACTTTACCGGCGGCTCACCCGACATCGCTTGGGCACTGTGAACTTCCGCCGCCTCTGGCCTCGCTCGCTTCGCTCGCGAGGCCAGAGGCAGCGGAAGTTCACAGTGCCCAAGAGGTGCCAGACCTCGCCGCCTTGTGCCGTGCACTGCTGCAGAGTGCATGTGCAGTCACTGTGCTGGGCAAACACATTAGATGTAAACAGAAGGAAAAACTTCGTCCCTCCTAGTGAAGGGAATGGTAGCGCTCCCCGCAGAAGGGACCCCAAACTGTTTACATTTGATAGCAACAGCAGACACGCACGTTTTACCAGTCTGCAGGCTGCCGTTCCTCTCTCTGTGCGTCATCACATGTGCTTCAGCTGCAGCGTCTCTCTCTCCCTCTACTGCCTTGTGCTGCCAGCTCACTCAGCGTGAGTCACTTCACAGCACAACACGTCTGCTACTGTCTGCCACTCTCCTCTCTCTCGCTGTCTCTCTCTGTACCTTTCACAGTGCTTCCATTCCCCCTACTGTTGTACGTACATTTTTTTCGGGTCCCTGTATCTCGGGACCCGTTGATCGTACGACTCTAATTCTTTCGCCTGAATTTTTGTTTGAATTAATGTGATTTTTGTGCCAAGTTTGAGCAAAATCGGTGACTGGGAAGAGGTTTTTCGACACACACGTCCAGACAGACAGACGGACGGACAGACAGACAGACAGACACAGAGCGAGATTAAAAGCGAGATTTTTTTCAAAAAAAAAAAAAAAAGTCTCGCTAATGGAGACAAATGTATGTATGTGTGTGTGTGTGTGTGTGTGTGTGTTAGTGTCGGCGTCAGTGGCAGGCGCAGGGTCATTGCTAAGTGCTACTCGTTGGCCAAGTCGTTGTCGCTGTTCCTCTCAATGACAACAGTGGGAAAGAGCGACAGGACAAGACATTGACTAGACACTCTCTCGCAGTGAGTCAGTCTCTCTCTCTCTCTCCCTCACTTGCCAATTCGTCAGTGTCCATCTTCAGAATAAAGTGCCCAACTGCTGTGATGACTCGATGCGAACGCTTAATTTGTCCAATTACCAAAGGTTGCCAGTCTCCGGCAGTGTGCCATCTTTTTCTCAAGATTTTTGCCCGTCTCCATTGCAGCGGGTGTTTTGTTGTCATTTTGGAATGCTTAAAATTAAATTCCAATTGACAGTGTTTCTTCAGCTAAAGCAGTGCCGGAAACAGTGTAAAGGGGCACCAACAGAAATGCAGTGTTCTATTTAGAAAACAGACTTTATTTGAACGGAAAACAGTTTTCTGCAGCTGGGCATTCTTCATTCAATTTGCTCAGTTAACTGTGCACTTTTATTTTGCTCACTGAAACATTTGCCAAGCAATCTTGGAATTTTTATATAATGTTGCACCAAATTGATTTGCCTTCTTCAGGTTTCATTTGACAGTGGTCATTTGAAAAAGGAACGAAAAAGTGAGGGCAATTGTGTTAAGGCTTAATTCAATTTTAGTCTGGTCAAACTGCGATTTTCTACTGAATAGCTTGGAAGAATGTTTGTGTTCTGAACAAAAATATTATTAATTTTGATACTAGTGCAAATTAATTGAAGTTTTCGTTTGTTTGTTGTTGTTCATTTCACTTTTCTCATCAATTAGTGTCTTTTTGCCGCCTATTGGTTTTTTCCAAAGCCTTCTGCTATTCACTGAAACACTGTTTATACACATTTTGTACATCTCCCTACACACACAAACGCTGACTTTTTCACAGCCTTTTTGGCCTCACTTAACTGCGACGAGACCGTCTGCAAGCGTCATCTCATTCGCCTCCTTTTTTCTTTTTTGTGCTTGCGTTTCTATTCAAAGACACACTCAAAAACACTGTTTTTGTGTCTGCGTCTGAAAAGCAACTGCGGCCGTTCAATTTGCGCTTAATTGAATTTCAATTGCCTACCGAGAAAAAAGCGACGACGGCTAAATTGAGGTTTTTGTTGTTGTTACTGCTGTTGCGGTGGTTGCTGCCGTGGCCAGTCATCTTCAATGCCTCCTTCAATGGCCACCGATAAAGAAAAAAAGGTGCGCACTTGAAAATTTAATTAATTGCCCACAGCGTCGGCGATGCTAGTCAAAAGAACGATTATAATGGACAACTGTGCTGATTAAATGAAGAGCAGTGGTAGATTAAATGGGGTGAACTTTCTCTCCTATAAATATTAATACACATCGACACAAACAAAGAAAAACACTCTTAACCAGTGTCGGTCAGTAAAAAAGTGAAGTTCACCAGATAGAAAAATGCTACCATTGTTCAGCAAAAACAGAAAATGCACTACTTTTTAAGGTAAGAGTGAGTCGAATTTTCTGTTTTATTGGCTTTCGTATTATTCCTTTAGAGATTGTCAATTTTTTGTTTATTCCTTGATCTCAGCTCGTTGAGCAGCTAAAATTGCAGTTTTTGCTTTTAAATAAAGTTAAAGAGCTAGGCAAGGACCGTATGTGGGTTTTTAGGGAAATTCGGTGTACTTTTATTTTTACAAACAAATGAACTTAAAAAATGCTAAGTTTTATGTTTTTTTAATTTCAACAAGAGCGTGAGTGTCGCTTCGCGACACGTACTCTTTAGTTTTTCTAAATTTTTAAGCATTGACTGGTGTCATTTGGTTGATCGGCATCGTCCGACGGCTTGGGACACAACTCGCAAGCTCGTTGTGCCCCAAGCCGTCGGTGCCGATCAACCAAATGACACCAGCCTTCAACATTTGGGGTTTATTTGTGAAATATTTGTAAAAAGTTCTGTTCAGTATCATTTTAAAAAAAATCTACCATAAAATACTTGTAGTTGTCCAATCAACTCAAACTTAACACTAGGGTTTGCAAAAACCGGTTTGGTTTTGACTTTCAAAAACCGGTTACAAATTCATTAAAACCGGTTAAAACCGGTTTTGGTTTTTTTGGTTTTTTACGTACTTTATGAAAGTCTCACACATTTTTTTGTGTTTTGCCAATTAGCTGTTATTGTGAGTACTTTCCATCTTTGTGTAATCTAATTCTACGACGTTTCTATTTACAATTAATAGATATTTTAAGTACGTCTAAGTTCCCCAACATGTCTGCCATTTGGAAGTACTTTGATCCAATTAAAGATGATAATGGAACAACGGTCGCTGGAAAATGCAAGATACCTTCTTGCCAGAAAGTCCTCAAATACAATGGAACTAGCAGCATGCGGAATCACGTAACCAAAGTTCACAAATTACTATTACTTCGAAAAGGCAATTCAAATATCCTTACTACAACGATTGAATTGGTACAGCCTGCTATCACCGAATATTTTCCACCACTCAATCATGAATCTCTAAACGCAACTATTGCTCGTCTGTGTGCACAAGACGGACTGACTTTTTTAGTCCTAGCTACTTCTAAAACAATTCGCAAATTGATTAAAGATGGAGGATATGAAAACCTTCCAGAGTCGCCTAACACCATCAACAATTGTGTCAAAGAATTTTCCAAAGAAGTAATTGAACTTTACAAAAATGAAATCTCCAAAGAGCTACAATCCATTTCTCTACTCGCTGTTTCTTTTGACGAATGGACATCAATAAACAACAAGCGCTATATGAATGTCATTTTGCATTCAGCAAACAAACAATGGAATCTAGGCCTTGTTCGGATTGAAGGAAAGACTAACGCATCTCTATCAAACTCTCAACTGCTTTCACAACTAGAAAAATTTGATGTTTCGTTTTCAAATTTAATTTGCATGATGAGTGATGGTGCTGCAATTAACGGTTGTATGGCAAAAGAAGTGCACTTAATTCAGCAAGAGTGTCTGGCGCATGGAGTGCAGCTGGCGGTTAAAAAAGCTTTGTACAGTGAAAAAGATTCTGAGAAAGAAAGCGATTCTTCCGAAGACGAACTTCAAGACGAGTTGGGACTCCTAGCATTTGAAAATGCTTTTCCAAATTTTACTCCGCGTTTCAATCAACCTGAAATCTCAAGTGCAATCACAAAAGTTCGAAACATCGTTAAATATTTTCGAAAATCGCCTGTAAGAAATGACGCACTGAAACCCGAATCAAGGAGGACATTCAAAAAGTGAAGAATTTAATACTTGATAGCCGTACAAGGTGGAGTTCACTCAACAAAATGCTGACTAGATATTACGAAGTCCGAGAACCTATTACTTACATTCTGCATGTTTTGAACAAAAATGAATTGGCGATTTCTACAGAAGAACAGCAAACTATACATTCAATCATTTCTGCACTCAATCCGATTGAGCAATGTGTAAACTCATTGTGTCGCAAAGAATGCACTTTATATGAAGCTCATTTGTCAATTGAAGTAGCTTTGGATGAGCTAAATGAGTCGAATACTGAACTTGCTGTTGAATTGCACAATTTGATTATTCAAAAGTTATCCTCTCGATTTTCTAAAATTTACTTTGTTCAGCTATATCTGGAAGACAAACTGCTCATAGAAAATCCAAAGTACTTTCTAGCTATGCCATCCAAAAGAATGCTTCTTAAAACAATGAAAGAAATCATCAAAAAAGCCTCCTTGCTCGAAGAAAGTGAGTCCAGTTTCGACAGTCAAAATGACACCAACTTTGCAAGTCAAACTTCTTCAGAATCGTCATTTTACGATAAAGTTGAAGCAAAGAAAAACCAGCCTAACAATACAAAAGGAACTGTTGAGCAACGTTTAATTGAGGAAGTTAATCTTTACGAAGAATCAAACTACAAAGGAGTTTTGCTGCAAAAAGTTTTAGCAATTACTAAAACAGTCAGTCCAACCACTACTGACTGCGAAAGAGCTTTTAGTGTCGCAGGATACTTTTGCAACAAAATCAGATCAAGAATGAGTGATGAAACTTTGAGTACTCTATGTTTGTTAAAATCTTATTTTAACAGTAATTAAAGCTTGTATTTTATGTAACATTTTTATCCTATCTGCCATTAAACCATATAATTAACCAGAAAACCGACTAATATTTTACAAATACATATAATTGTTTTTAACTTTTGTAGATTTTTAAATTGTTTTCATATTTTTGGGTTATTAGTTCATGTTTGATTTAATTTTATTGCAATTATTTTGTTTTTTGGCTATCGATGGTAAGAAACTATCGATTTTAAAAAAAACCGAAAAAACCAAAAAAACCGGTTTTCAAAAGTCAAAACCGGTTTTTCCAAAATTGGCCGGTTAACCGGTTTTTTGGTTAACCGGTTAAAACCATTGCAAACCCTACTTAACACCAATAGATAAATGGTTATTAGCGTCGTTTTTAAACTAAACCGCGTCATAATATTATGAAAGATGTAATTTATAGAACCATAAATGAAAACGCAAAAAATCATATAGAACTTAAATAGGGATTTGTACAAAAGTTAAAACTGGCTCTAATAATTTCTTCCGTAAGTCAAATCAACCTAAATTTGAAGCCAATAGATAGGTAGTAGTTAGCATTGTTTTCAAGTAAAACAATGTTTAGATATCATGAAAGATGTAATTTATAGAATCATAAATGTAAATGCGGAAAATCATATGGAATTAATATAAGAGTTTTTATGAAATCTTTAACTGGTCATAATAATTACTTGAGTTAGTCAAATTAACCCCAACTAAATACCATTAGATAAGCACTACTTTGCTTTGTTTTCAGGTAAAACTGAGTTTTGAAATCTTGAACAATGTAATTTATAGAATCATAAATGTAAACTCAAAAATCATATGAATTAATATATGAAATCTTTAATGACTGTAATAATTATCTCAAAGATCAATTTTTTAGTATTAACGCCATAAGTAGTATCCGTTAGCTTAGTATTCAGGCAAAACGCAATCAATACTTTCACGGTGTTTTTTAGAGTCAAAACAAATCGTTATAGAACTTATCGAAAGTTCGAAATTATGATCTTAAAATGCACCGGTGTTCGAACACTCCAAGTTTGATACCATTGAAAGATGCCATTTAGCTTGTTTATGTGGTGAAAACGTTTCTCGATATCTTGAACGATGTAATTTATAGAAGCAAAAAGTAGTGCAGAGGGAGAAACATCATTTTTTAGTGAGTTAGCAAAAACCGCAACTCAATAACTTTCACGGTGTATTTTTTAGAGTCAAAACAAATCGTATAGAACTTATTCGGAAAGTTCGAAATTATGATCTTAAAAAAGCACCCGGTGTTCGAATCACTCCAAGTTTGATACCATTTGAAAGATGCCATTTAGCTTGTTTATTGTGTGAAAAAACCCTTTCTCGATATCTTGAACGATGTAATTTATAGAAGCAAAAAAGTCAGTGCAGAGGGAGAAACATCATTTTTTTAGTGAAGTTAG
>JAMZRA010000122.1:0-19312 GCA_024499935.1 Tyrophagus putrescentiae
GGGGGTAATGCAATTATAAAACAGGGGGGTAAGTCTGGCAAGCCAGGACTACAGCGAGCCTTTTTTTGCGTGCACTTCTAGGACTTTGGGGATTTTAACTGTGCACCGATAGTAACTAGCAATTACTGTCGAGGGAAACTGACAGGAATCTAGTCACGTCAATCCTAGCCGCGTTTAGCCGTGCAACGCTAAGACTTAAAAACTACTTTATCGCGAATCTCTGATGTGTCTTGACCACTGTCAACTTCCGTCTCCTCGGGCCCTGCTCGCTTCGCTCGCAGGACCCGAGGAGACGGAAGTTAACAGTGGTCAAGACACATCAGACCTCGCGAATTTGAGGCGTGCACCGCTAACAAACATCGATCATTTTACCGGCGGCTCACCCGACATCGCTTGTACACTTTAAACTTCCGCCGCCTCGGGTCCCGCTCGCTTCGCTCGCGGGACCCGAGGCAGCGGAAGTTTAAAGTGTACAAGTGGTGCCAGACCTCGCCGCCATGTGTCGTGCACCGCTAGGTTTTCGCAGTTACTCTACTGTCGACGGAAGTTGACAGAGGTCAAGTCACGTCAAACCTAGCCACATTTAGCCGTGCAACGCTAGGACTTAAATCCTAAGACTACTTTATCGCGAATCTCTGATGTGACTTGACCACTGTCAACTTCCGCCGCCTCGGGCCCCGCTCGCTTCGCTCGCGGGACCCTCGTCGACGGAAGTTAACAGTGGTCAAGTCACATCAGACCTCGCGAATTTGAGGCGTGCTGGAAAAAAACACATTAGTTGTAAACAAAAGGAAAAATTTCGTCCCTCCTAGCGAAGGGAATGGTAGCGCTCCCCGCAGAAGGGACTGCAAACTGTTTACATTTGGTAGCAGCAGCAGGCGCTCACACGTTGGCTGCAACGTCTCTCTCTCTCTCCCTGCAGCCTGCTCAGTGCTCACACAGCCTGAGTCATACTTTCCTGCACGCCACGTCTGCTACTGTCCGCCGTTCTCCTCTCTCTGTACCTTTCACAATGCTTTTATTTTGGTTTTTTCGGGTCCCTAGATCTCGGGACCCGTTGGTCGTACGATTCTAATTCTTTCGCCTGAATTTTTGTTTGAATTAATGTGATTTTTGTGCCAAGTTTGGGCCAAATCGGAAAATGGGAAGAGGTTTTTCGACACACACGTCCAGACAGACGGACGGACGGACGGACGGACACAGAGCGAGATTAAAAGCGAGATTTTTTTCAAAAAAAAAGTCTCGCTAAAAGAAGAGACAGCAACAGTGCGACTGAGCACTAGTCACTGGCAGCAATTAGACAACCACTTTTTGGCCACCCATCATGGTGTGCAAGGAATGTTACAGCCAGAAAAACATCTCTTCATAACTTAACTAGTGGCTCACCGGACGCCACTTGGCCAGAACTCGCAGGTTTTAGCCGTGCACTGCTAGGATCTCTCATTCACTTTACCGGCGGCTCACCCGACATCGCTTGGCCACTGTAAACTTCCGCCGCCTCGGGCCCCGCTCGCTTCGCTCGCGAGACCCGAGGCAGCGGAAGTTTACAGTGGCCAAGAGGTGCCAGACCTCGCCGCCTTGTGCCGTGCACTGCTTCAGAGTGCATATGCAGTCACTGTGCTGGGCAAATACATTAGATGTAATCAGAAGGAAAAACTTCGTCCCTCCTAGTGAAGGGAATGGTAGCGCTCCCTGCAGAAGGGACCCCAAACTGTTTACATTTGATAGCAACAGCAGACGCGCACGTTTTACCAGTCTGCAGGCTGCCGTTCCTCTCTCTGTGCGTCATCACACGTGCTTCAGCTGCAGCGTCTCTCTCTCCCTCTACTGCCTTGTGTTGCCTGCTCACACAGCGTGAGTCACTTCACAGCACAACACGTCTGCTACTGTCTGCCACTCTCCTCTCTCTCTGTACCTTTCACAGTGCTTCCATTCCCCTACTGTTGTACGTGCATTTTTTTCGGGTTCTTGTATCTCGGGACCGTTGATCGTACGACTCTAATTCTTTCGCCTGAATTTTTGTTTGAATTAATGTGATTTTTGTGCCAAGTTTGAGCAAAATCGGTGACTGGGAAGTATTTGTTTGACACACACGTCCAGACAGACAGACAGACAGACAGACAGACAGACAGACGGACACAGAGCGAGATTAAAAGCGAGATTTTTTTCAAAAAAAAAGTCTCGCTAAAATCAAAACAATAAAAAATATATTGTCGAACTTCATGTTGAAAGTCAGAATCAAATTTTAATTGCAAAAAAACGGTTTTGCTCAAACTAAATTTAAAATAATTTAGAAATAAAAAGTATTGTTTTATATCATTGTTAGCGCAAAATTGCAAATGTTCATATGATGTTTATAAAAAAAATTAACGGATGTTTTTATATGAATATTTTGCAAAATAACAAATACCCAAATATGGCTTCTTTATTAATAACAATAATTTTTGCTAATTTTTTTAAACACAAAATGCAAAAAATTAAAAATATTTTTAAATTTAAAATAAAATATTTCAAAAATTAAAAAAAACAAAGGTGCGAGTGTCGCTTTCCGACACAATCTCTTTAGTTTTTTTTCAAATTTTTAAGCATTGACTGATGTCATTTGGTTGATCGGCATCGACCGACGGCTCCGAACACAACTCGCAAACTCGTTGTGCCCCGAGCCGTCGGTGCTGATCAACCAAATAACACTAGCCTTTAACATTTTGGGTTTACTTGGCTGATTAATTTGTGAAATGTTTGCAAAAAGTTCTGTTCAATATCATTTAAAAAATCCATAAAAATTGTTTCAATAAATCAAATCAATTTAAATTTTGCACCAAACATTTAGCGTTTGTAAAATTTGTTTTTTAGTATAGCAGCGGTTTGATATTATGAAAGATGTAATTTATTGAATCATAAAAGTAAACTTTAGAAAATCATATAAAATTTATAAAAGAATTTGAACAAAATTTTTAAATGTGTCAAATAATTATTCTAGTAAGTTAAATTTATTTAAATCTTTAACCAACAAATAGGCGCTAGTTAACATTTTTTTTAAATAAAATTGTTTTTTTTAAATTTTAAACGATGTAATTTCTAGAATCATATACGTAAGCACAAAAAATTATATGGAATTAGTTTATGAAATCTTGAACTTGTCGTAAAAATCATTTTCGTTGACCCGATCACTTTGAGCTTAACACCAGTAGGTAGGTCCGTTAGCTTAGTATTCAAGCAAAAACTGAAATTCGATAACTTTCACGGTGTATTTTTTATTGTTAAAACAAATTGTATAGAATTTATTTGGAAAGTTTTAATTTATGATTTTAAAAATGCACCCGGTGTTTAAATCATTTCAAATTTGGTACCCTTTGAAAAATGCCATTTAGCTTGTTTATTGTGTGAAAACAATTTTGCGATATCTTACACGATGTAATCTATAAAAAAAAAGAGAAACATCATTTTTAGTAAAATTAGATTATTTAAAACACAATTATTAAAAAACTAATTACTGTCATTGTTTTAAAAACATTTTGAAAATTGTTTTAAAAACATTTAATATAAATTTTAAAAAAATTAATTAGTAAACAAGGGCGTGAGTGTCGCTTCGCGCCACAAACCACCGTTTCATTTTAGCGTTTATTTTGTTTATCAGGTTGTTAAGCATTGACTGATGTCATTTGGTTGATCGGCATCGACCGACGGCTCGGGACACAACTCGCAAGCTCGTTGTGCCCCGAGCCGTCGGTGCCGATCAACCAAATGACACCAGCCTTCAACATTTGGAGTTTACTTGGCTGGTTAGTTTGTAAAAAATTTTGTTTAGTGTCATTTGGAAAATCCATCATAAAAAATACTTTTAGTAGTTCAGTCAACTCAAATTTAACATCAATAGATAGGTGTTTATTAGCGTCGTTTTAAAATAAAACCACGTCATAATCTCATGAAAAATGTAATTTATAGAACCATTAATGAAAACGCAAAAAATCATATAGAAGTTTAATAGGAATTTGTACAAAAATTAAAACTGGCTCTAATAATTACTTCCGTAAGTCAAATCAACCTAAATTTAAAACCAATAGATAGGTAGTAGTTAGCATTGTTTTCAAGTAAAGCAGTGCTTAGATATCATAAAAGATGTAATTTATAGAATCATAAATGTAAATGTAAAAAATCATATGGAATTAATATAAGAATTTTTATGAAATTTGTAACTGGTCATAATAATTACTTGCGTTAACCAAATTAACCCCAACTTAATACCATTAGATAGGCACTACTTTGCATTGCTTTTAGGTAAAACTGAGTTTCTAAATCTTGAACGATGTAATTTCTAGAATCATAAATGTAAACACAAAAAATCATATAGAATTAATATATGAAATTTTTAACTGGCCGTAATAATTACTCTCAAAAGTCAAATCCTGTTGAGTTTAACGCCAGTAAGTAGGTATCCGTAAGCTAAGTATTTAGGCAAAAACCGCAACTCGGTAACTTTCAAGGTGTATTTTTTAAAGTCAAAACAAATCGTATAGAACTTATTCGGAAAGTTCGAAATTATGATCTTAAAAATGCACCTGATGTTCGAATCACCTCAAGTTTGGTGCTATTTGAAAGATGCCATTTAGCTTGTTTATTGTTTGAAAACCGTTTCTCGATATCTTGAACGATGTAATTTATAGAAGCAAAAAAGTCAGTGCAGAGGGAGAAACATCATTTTTTTAGGGAAGTTAGATAATTAATTTTTTGTTTATTTTTAAATAACTGCAACTTTGTTTTTTAAAATAAAACTGACTGTACACCAAAACTCTAAATTTTAATTTTTTTAAATAAAACTAAAAAAGTATATTTGATTTCAAATTTATTTTAGCGAGACTTTTTTTTGAAAAAAATTCTCGCTTTTAATCTCGCTCTGTGTCTGTCTGTCTGTCTGTCTGTCCGTCTGTCTGGACGTGTGTGTCAAACAAATACTTCCCAGTCATCGATTTTGCTCAAACTTGGCACAAAAATCACATTAATTCAAACAAAAATTCAGGCGAAAGAATTAGAGTCGTACGACCAACGGGTCCCGAGATACAGGGACCCGAAAAAACCAAAATAAAAGCATTGTGAAAGGTACAGAGAGAGGAGAATGGCGGACAGTAGCAATCGTGGCGTGCAGGAAAGCATGACTCAGGCTGTGTGAGCAGGCTGTAGAGGGAGAGAGAGAGAGCGAGACGCTGCAGCTGAAACACGTGTTATGACGCACAGAGAGAGGAAAGCGGCAGCCTGCAGACTGGCAAACGTGCGCGTTTGATGCTGCTATCAAATGTAAACAGTTTGTGGTCCCTTCTGCGGGGAGCGCTACCATTCCCTTCACTAGGAGGGACGAAGTTTCTCCTTTTGCTTACGGCTAATGTGTTTGCCCAGCACAGTGACTGCATATGCGTTCTGCAACAGTGCACGGCACAAGGCGGCGAGGTCTGGCACCTCTTGGGCACTGTGAACTTCCGCTGCCTCTGGCCTCGCGAGCGAAGCGAGCGAGGCCAGAGGCGGCGGAAGTTCACAGTGCCCAAGCGATGTCGGGTGAGCCGCCGGTAAAGTGATTTAGAGATCCTAGCAGTGCACGGCTAAAACCTGCGAGTTCTGGCTAAGTGGCGTTCGGTGAGCCACTGGTTAAGTTATGAGGAGATGTTTTTCTGGCTGTAACATTCCTTGCACACCATGATGGGTGGTCAAAAAGTGGTTGCCTAATTGCTACCAGTGACTAGTGCTCAGTTGCACTGTTGCTGTCTCTTCTTTCTTTTGCTATTGCTATGTCTGGCTGTGGCGCACTGCCGATTCAAACAGTGATCACCACTGCAATGTTTGTTCTGTTTCGCTGTTGCTGTCCTCTCATTTCTCGTGTGTTTGGCTGTGTTCCCTGCTAATGCACACCAGTGAATGTCATTGCAGTGATCTGATATGTTGGACAGGCTACTGCTTTAGAAGTGAATTACTTTTATTGCCCTTTTGCCTGCACATCTGCTCAACATGCCTTCATCAGCAGTGCACGGCACAAGGCGGCGAGGTCTGGCACCTCTTGGCCACTGTAAACTTCCGCTGCCTCGGGCCTCGCGAGCGAAGCGAGCGGGGCCCGAGGCGGCGGAAGTTTACAGTGGCCAAGCGATGTCGGGTGAGCCGCCGGTAAAGTGATTGAGAGATCCTAGCAGTGCACGGCTTAAACCTGCGAGTTCTGGTCAAGTGGCGTCTGGTGAGCCACTGGTTAAGTTATGAGGAGATGTTTTTCTGGCTGTAACATTCCTTGCACATCATGATTGGTGGCCGAAAAGTGGTTGCTTAATTGCTGCGAGTGACTAGTGCTCAGTCACACTGTTGCTGTCTCTTCTTTCTTTTTCTATTGCTATGTCTGGTTGTGTGCGCACTGCCAATTCAAACAGTGATCACCACTGCAGTGATCTGGTATGTCGGACACTTTGGTTGTGCATCACTCTCCTTCCTATTCGGCCTGTGTTCTATTCAGTACCACTTGCTGCATTGAAAATCATTTCATCTCTGCTTTTCACACTGTGTGCACTGTTCACACTGTGTGCACTGTTTTTGATAAATGTGCAAAATGTGCAACCTGCCCAATCGCCAAGAAGAAGATAACGTCGAGGAAGAAAGAGCCCAACAACAAGATGCAGCTCAGGAAATTTATGTGGCTCAAGTTGTAGAATTTTTAATTGCTTTAGGCCGTTTTCGTGGAACAACAATTGTTACTTTTAATGTTCGCCACGATATGGGTAAACGTTTTTGTTCACGATTATGCAAATATTTAACTGTTACCATTTTTTATAAATGAATGGCACTGTAGATTACCGTGTTTTAATCGTTCGCAACCACCGGCCTAATTGGGAAGACAGAATGAACGCAGCATTAGAACAGCTCCGCTGTCTTAAAATTCGAGCGGTCCTTGAAACTTTATTTCGACCGCAAACTGCAAATTACCAGCGCCGCCTCACTGCTCGGGCAGATCCGGAAGTTTAGTGCTTTGTTATTTTTGCTGTATTTTTTTAAATGACATTACATGCCATCATGATGGGTGGTCAAAAAAATGTTTGTTTGACTAATTGCTTTCAGTAAAGTGTACGGTTGCACTGTTGCCTAATTGCTGCCAGTTACTAGTGTTCAGTCGCACTATTGCTGTCTCTTCTTTCTCTTGCAATTGCTGTGTCTGGCTGTGTGTTGATTGCTTATTCGAGCAGTGATCACCACTGCAGTGGTTTGGTATGCCAGACACCTCAGTAGTGCTTCACTCTCTTTCTCTTATTCGGTTTTTGTATCTGCTCAATATAACTTGCTAAATTGAAGCGCATTTCATCTCTGCTCTTCGCACTGTGCACACTGTTTTTCAACATTTTTTCCCTTTTTGAAAATGGCTGATCAACCGCGCCAAAGAGGACGCCCTCCGCTGCCCATTGAAGTACGGGAACAAAGAGCTCGACAAAGAGCTCAGAATCGTGCAGAATTACTCCGGTTCAATCGTCAAAACGATGACTACCGTGAAGAAGAGAATGCTCGAAACAGACAACGACAGGCTGCAGCTCGGGCAGTTGATGCTGTACGAATCGAAGAAAACTTTCAGAACGCCGCACGTCGTCGTAACGCCCGGGCAGCTAATCTGGCTCTAACTGCCGACATACAACGCCGCGGCCAAAATCCGGGTGCTAAATTCCGAGAAATTGAGCGGGTGGTTGACGCCCAGCGCCATGAATTGGCTCGCCAGAATGCTGAGTTCCGGGAGGCAGAGCGGGAGGTTGACGCCCAGGAGCACCGCAAAAGACGCCAAGATGAAGAGGTCCGGGCTGCAGAGCGGGAGGCTGACGCCCAGCGCCACCGCGAAAATCGCCAAGATGATGAGGCCCGGCCTGCAGAACAGGCTTTTATTCGACCGCAAGCTGCAAATTACAAGCGCCGTTTTATTGCTCGGCAAGATCCGAAAGTTTAGTGTATTGTTATTTTTTTGTATCAGCCTATCCCTAAAAAAATGATTTTTCTCTGTTTCTCTCTCCGCACTGACTCTTTTTGCTCTAGAAAATACACCTTTAAAGATATTAAAAAACGGTTTTCACCAGTGCAACGAGATAAATGGCATCTTTCTAATGGTACCAAACTCGAGTTGATCAGATAACCGGAAGTGCCTTATCTGATCATAGTCACTTTTTAAAACAGCCATATTAAATACTAAATGAACTCTGATAAGATTTTTGATTACACCATTGAATTCCTCGCCTCTTAATTGGTCTGTGTCTAATTTGGTGTTTTTCAAAACCTTATGGTTTACCAGAAAACCCAAAAAGTTTGGAACGTTTTCTGTTGCTATGCGCCGCTGGCTTTTGTTGCTAGGCGCGCGCATCGTTATCGCGGCAGCAGCAGTGCTGGCTCACACTTTAAGCGCTCGCTGCCGCCGTTTTCGGCCTGGGCTGCAGTGCAGTCAGAAAGCACAGGCTGTAGGGGGAGAAAGCACAGCCCAGGGCGGGGGGCTCTAGACAGCTGTTTGCCGCAGATTTAGATAGACGATTTTAAAAACAAAACAAACTTTAATCTCATTTTTGATTACACTATTAGATTCCTAATTACTTAATTGCTCTACTTCTATTTGGGTGTTTCTCAAAACCTTATGGTTAACTAGAAAACCCAAAAAGTTTGGAACGTTGTCTTTTGTTTTGGCTTATATTGCGCCGCTTTGTCAGTTGTGCGCAAGCGCGTATCGCTATCTCAGCAGCTGCAGCTCTGGATAAAGTTGTGCGCTCTCGCTGCCGTTCTCGCTGCTATCGCTGCCGCCGCTCTCGTCCTGGGCTGTCGGGGGAGCACAGTTGTTGCGGGGGCAGCAGTGCACAACTCAGGGCGGCGAGGTCTGACGTGACTTGGCCGTTGTCAACGACCGACGACGAGGGTCTCGCGAGCGCAGCGAGCGAGGCCCGAGGAGGAGGGCGTTGACAACGGCCAAGTCACTTCAGGGTGAGCCGCTGGCCCAGACATCAATGTTTGTTAGCGGTGCACAGATAAAAACGGCGAGGTCTGGCGTCACTTGGCTCACCAAAAACGCACGCCGACGAGGGCCTCGCGAGCGGAGCGAGCGAGGTCCGAGGCGGCGGGCGTTTTTGGTGAGCCAAGTGACGCCAGGGTGAGCCGTTGCTTAACTGATTCAATTTAACCAAGTTTTAGATTTAGAAAAAAATAAGTGAGAGCACAACTGTGTAAAAAAGTAGCAGAGCACAGCCTAAAGCGGCGAGGTCTAACGACACTTGGGCACTGTGAACGTCCACCGACTCGGGTCTCGCGAGCGGAGCGAGCGGGGCCCGAGTCGGTGGGCGTTCACAGTGCCCAAGTGTCGTCAGGGTGAGCCGCTGGCCAAACTTTTAAGAAATGTTAGCGGTGCACAGTTAAGGTAGGAGTGAGCGAAGCGAGCTCGACTGAGCCCTTGTTTTTTTGTATTTTTTTTAAAAAACTACATAACATGCCATCATGATGGGTGGTCAAAAAAATGTTTGTTTGCCTAATTGCTCTCGTCAAAGTGTGCGGTTGCACTGTTGCCTAATTGCTGCCAGTGACTAGTGCTCAGTAGCACTGTTGATGTCTCTTCTTTCTTTTGATATTGCTATGTCTGGTTGTGTGCGCTTTGCCAATTTAAACAGTGATCACCACTGCAGTGATCTGGTAGGCCTGACACTTCGGTAGTGAATCACTCTCTTTCCTATTCAGCCTGTGTATCTGTTCAGTACCACTTGCTGCATTGAAGCTCATTTCATCTTTTCTTTTCGCACTGTGCGCGTTGTTGCTATTGCTATGTCTGGGTTGTGTGCGCACTGCCTATTCAAACAGTGATCACTACTACAGTGATCTGGTATGCTAGGCAGTTTGCTGCTTTACCAGTGAATCACTTTCCTTCCTATTCGGTTTGTGCATCTGATCAATGCCACTTGTCGCATTGAAGCTCATTTCATCTCTGCTCTTCACTCTGTGCGCACTGTTTTTCGAAAAATTTTTAACTTGTGCAAAATGGCAGATCAACCGCGCCAAAGAGGACGCCCTCGCCTTTCTGATGAAGAAAGGGCAAGAAGAGCTCAAATACACGCTCAACATCGCCTAGAATTACTCCAACACAATCGTCAAGACGATGATTTTGTCGAAGAAGAGCGAGAACGCAACAGGCAACGACAGGCTGCAGCTCGGATAGTTGATGCTGTACGAGTCGAAGCAAACTCTCAGAACGCCGCACGTCGTCGTAACGACCGTGCAGCTAATCCGGCCCAAGCTGCAGCAGCCCAAGCTGACGACACACAACGCCGCCGCCAAAGACGCCTAAATGCTGATTTCCGGGCTGCAGAGCGGGAGGCTGACGCCCAGCGCCGTGAGTTGGCTCGCCAGAATGAGGAGGCCCGGGCTGCAGAGCAGGCGGTCAACACCCAGCAGCACCGCGAAAGACGCCAGAATGAGGAGGCCCGGGCTGCAGAGCGGGCGGCTGACGCCCAGCGCCGTGAATTGGCTCGCCAGAATGAGGAGGCCCGGGCTGCAGAGCGGGCGGCTGACGCCCAGCGCCGTGAATTGGCTCGCCAGAATGAGGAGGCCCGGGCTGCAGAGCGGGCGGCTGACGCCCAGCGCCGTGAATTGGCTCGCCAGAATGAGGAGGCCCGGGCTGCAGAACGGGAGGCTGACGCTCAACGCCGCCGCGAAAGACGCCAAGACCCTGTGGTCCGAGCTCCAGAGCGGGCTGCTGATGCCGAGCGGCGCGCTGCAATACGCCAGAACCCTGTGGCTGAAATGCGCGAAGAAGAGCGGCGGCTCTGGCGAACACTCAATGCTGCTGAGGCCCAGTACGAGATCGACATCAGCGACGGGCCTATCCACGTCTGCAGCTGTTGCGTGAAACTGATCTGGCGCACTTCTATTGACAAGACCATTAACATCCGCACCCGCTTTCCAGCCAGCTGGGATTTCGCCTTTGTCAACTTGCACTGCCCGCTTGACGCACGCGTTGACGCCGACACTCTTCAACTCTGTTTCACTTGCGTCAAGTATTTGAAGAGCAGGAGGCTGCCCCCTTTCTGCTATTCAACCTTTCGGCTACCAGTCATCCCTCCACTTTTAAGTAACGCATCTAGAATAGCTCTTCGAATGGCTTCACGGCGAATCGCCTTCATGCACATAAAGAAGCTAGGCTACGATGGTCAGCTTGGAATTCGAGGCAACGTGATAAATGTCCCAATAGACGTGCAAGTTTCAGCGGACATTTTGCCTCGCAATTTCAATCAGATGGAGACCATCCAGGTGCGCCTCAAAAGGCGACGAGGAGATGGACATGCCTACATCTTCGAGACTGTGCGACCTCAGGAAGTCGTTGACATAGTCAGGTAAGCAACAGTCAACAATGTCAATGGGAAGGCAATTATAACTAACTATTTGTTTTTGTTTTCCCACTATACAAAAGGTACATGATCGCTAATTCACCACTCTATGAAGGCGTGACTTTCGATGACCGCTGGCAAGCGAACCATCCTGGAGAGGAGGTAGACTTCGTTGTCAATCCAGCAGATGCCATTCCTCCTGCAGACGCTGGCAACGAGGAGGCTGACCCTGAAGAAGGCGACCAGTGGGATGAAGCGGCTAATGAGCCTGACTTTGGCGGCGAAGCTGTTCTCCTTCAGGACGAAAACGTATTGGCAGTGGTCGAGGCTGCTGTCCAATATGCTCCTGGAGATGGACAACGCCCAGTCGGCATTTTCGCTGATCCACAGGCTGAAGGGCTGACTTTCATCAACCTCTACGGTGGTCAACTGCCACCTTCTCCACCTGGCACAACAATAGCCGACCGATTCAAGACTGAGGTCATGCATCGCGACCCTCGATTCCGAACTGACACAACGTGCCTGTTCTGGAAGAACGCTGTGCTGACTCAGTACAAGATCGCTTCCCAAATTGGCATTGCTTTGCGCCAAGGCCGGCTTCAAGGGCAGCAAATAACAGCACAAAACCTACTCAATCAGCAGAACATTGAAAACTTTGTTCGCCACGATATGGGTAAGCGCTTCTTGTTTACTATTTTTGTTTGTTTACTATTTTACTAACTGCTACCTTTACCTCTGCCTAAATGGCACTGTAGGTTACCGTGTTTTGTTGAACGCCCGAAACAGTCCTCCCTTTTGGGAGTTAAAGACAAAGGAAGGCATGGCTATGCTCCGCACACTGGGCGCTCCTACCTTCTTCTTGACGCTTTCGCCGGTCGAAAAGTTGTGCCCCGAGCTTCTGGTTAATCTGTGCAAAGCTAGAGATCCTGCTTCTCAGATAACTGGCGCAGAGGCACTCAACATGGAAGACCGCGAAAAAGCGGAGCTGATCGCCAACGACCCAGTGACTTGCGCTCGGTACTTTTCGTACCGATCAAAAAAGTTGCTAGACCTCATTCAGACAGACGCCTCTCCTTTTTACCCGCATACTGTCTCCGATTACCTTCGACGGACCGAGTTTCAGCATCGCGGCTCTCCTCACGTTCACACTATGCTCTGGACAACCAACCGGATGGCACCTGGTGAACAAGCGGGCCCGCCACAATATCAGCCTGACGACCCAGACTCTGAGGCAGCTTGTGTCGAATTCATTGACCAGTACATGACCTGCTCGAGCACTGCAGTGCCTGAAGAGCTCCTCCGATTTCAGAAGCACCGGCACACTTTCAGCTGCAGAAAGATGAGGAACCGAAATCAAGAAACTTGCCGTTTCGGGTTTCCTCGTTTTCCAATGCGAGCTACACGGATTCTTGATCCTCTTCCCGATGAGCAGAAGAATCAAGAGCAGGCCGACCATCTAGCTCGCATTAAGGCAAAGCTTGCTGAGTACTGGCGCACAGTGAGGGCTGCGGCGCCTATTGCAGACACCTTTGAAGAGTATCTTCAAGAGCTGCAAATGACGGATGAGCAGTACATCATGGCCATCCGTCAGTCTCTGGACAAAAACCGGTCCAAAATATTTCTTCGGCGATCACCTGCTGAAGTAAATATAAACAACTACAACATTCGCCTCCTTCGCCTGCACAGAGCAAACATGGACATTCAGTTTGTCCTTGATCCATTTGCCTGTGTCAAGTACATTCTCTCCTACATCAACAAGGCCAACAGGGGCATGTCAAAGCTGCTGAGAGAGACAGTAGCTGAAATCACCGCACGCGGGAACGTCACCATTCGCGAAAAGCTGAAGATCATTGCCAAGAAGTTTCTGAACTCTTCAGAAATTTCAGCTCAAGAGGCAGTCTTCTACTTGCTCGCTTTGGAAGTTTCAAAAACAAGCCGAGATGTAAGTGCCAGCAAAACTTTTCTTTCTTTCTTACTAACTCATTTCTTCTCAGGTCTTTTTTATCAACACGTCGCCTCCTGAAGGACGAGTTCGCATGGTGCGCCCAGAAAGGGAGCTACGGAACCTACCACCAAACTCAACCGACGTTTTCAGCACCAACATCAATGACTACTACAGAACGAGGCCCAGAGCTATGGCTGACTTGGCTCTCGCTCAAGTGGCAGCCAACTTCTCCTTCAAGAAAAAGGCTCGGGTAGCACCTCTTGATGACGACGACGACGACGACGACGACGATGAAGCCCACCAGCAGGCATTCATGAACGTCTTTGGAATTGACGCCGACGAGCTTGCCCGGCAGCCAGCCAACGGCGAGGCAAACATTGACTTTGAGGCTATTTTCGACGCCGTCCTTGCTGACCAAGTGGAAGTTGACAATGGTGCTGAAATCGATGTTGACGGCCTTCACGACGCAGTCAGAGGCGCTGTCGCCGACGACCGGATTGACGTTGATGCCATCAACGATGCACTTGACAATGCTGACGACGAAGACGACCAACAGGCGGATGTGCCAGAGGAGAATGACGAGGAGTTCAACTGCCCAGTTGTTTTCCACCGACGACGGCGCCCTCGGTTTCTTCGCTGGCACCGCTACAGCCAGGTGCATGATCGGGCAAACTATGTTCGCATGATGCTGCTCCTCTTCCACCCCTGGAGAATTGAGCCGGGCACTGACCCGAATCAAGATCTTGAGGCTACTTTTCGAGACCATCGTGAGGAAATCTTCAATATCTTCAACCAGTTTTCTCCTGGCGACAACGAGGAGCAACTGGACGCCGACTTTCGAGCGGAGGAGGAAAGGCAAAGACTGGAGGAGGAAGAGCCGCAACCAGAGCAAGCGGTAGCCGACGGTTTTGCTCACCTTGACCCTCCCGAAGAGATTGAACACGAGAACGTCTCTCAGCAGATTGGCCTACAGGGAGAGAGAGCTCCACAAGCGCCGAATCTTGAGCCACCGCCTCGTCATGAGCAGTACCGGATGCCCACAATCTGGGAATATGAAGTCTTTCTCGCTCGGATTGCTCTACTAAACCGACGACAGAGGAAGATTTTGCTGAACGTCATGCGCCGCGTCAAGACAGGCGCGCCATTCCACCTCTTCATCACTGGCGGAGCAGGAGTCGGCAAGTCGTTTCTGATTGAGTGCATCTATCAAGCGGCTATGCGCTACTACGACCACCAGCCCAATGTTGAGCTGGACAAGCTCAAAGTTCTCCTCTGTGCTCCTACTGGCAAGGCAGCTTTCAACATTCGCGGCATGACGCTTCACTCTGCTTTTGGCATTCCCGTCTCTCAAAACAACAACAACAGGCCTCTAAGTGCTGACATTGCAAACACATTGCGAGTCACCTTTAGCCAGTTGAAACTGATCATCATCGACGAAGTGAGCATGGTGGGCCTCTCAATGCTGAGCAAGGTGGACACTCGACTGAGGCAGATAATGGGCGTCGACGAACTCTATGGCAACCTACCAGTCATCGTTCTGGGCGACTTTAATCAGCTGCGGCCAGTCATGGACCGGTAATTACTTGTGCACTTTTTACTTTCTCCTGTTGTTACAACTTTGTCTTTCTTTTTCCCTCCTCTGTAGCTTTGCGTTTCAGCCCTTTGGGGGAGATCGAGCACTTGCCGGCACCGTTCTCTGGGACCCGTTTAGCTACTTCAGGCTAGACCAGGTCATGCGCCAAGAGAATGCGGTCTTTGCCCAGGCACTCAATAACCTGGCTGTCGGCCGGCTGACTCCAGCAGAGGTGGCTCTCTTCGAAGGCCGCGTCATTCGTGACCCTGCCTTTGTCTTTCCCCAGGGCACCATCCACCTTTTCAAAACTAACGAAATGGTGGATGAGTTCAACACCTTAGCGGTCCAGGGCATGGCGATTCTGGCGCCTCGAAGTGTAGCAGTTCATCACTGCAATGGAACAGCTCCACAAAGAGTCATGCAGCAGGCAATTGAAGGCGCTCAAAATAAGGCTGCAAAAGACGCTCTAGGCCTTCCGCCTTCTTTGGAGTTCAGAGAAGGCGCGCGCTACATGATGCTGGTGAACATTGCCACTAGCGACGGTCTTGTCAATGGCGCCAACGGAATCCTCGAGCGTGTCACCACTGATGACAACAACAATGCCGTTATCATGTGGATCAACTTTGGACAGCCCGATGTTGGCGCCCAAGCCAGGATTCGAGAACGCGAAGTGGCCCGCGCTCACGGTGTTCCAGAGAACCTGACACCTGTTCGCAAAGAGATCAAGACACTGTCAACGGGCGCTAACAACAACTACAATCTCACCCGTACACAGTTTCCTATGGTCCTCGGCGAAGCGATTACCATTCACAAATCTCAAGGAGCGTCGTTCACCAATGTAGCCGTACATCTCTCTCCGCGCCTTCAACCAAATGAGCTCTACGTTGCCTGCAGCAGGGCCACAACACTTGAAGGTCTCTTTCTAGTCCCTGTGACAGATCGAATTACCTTCAATCCGCCCAGACCCCGCCGCCAGACCATGATGTTGAGGTGGAGTTCCGCAGGCTCGAAGCGCTTCCTCCCTTCTGCACACTTCCAACTTGGCCTGCAGGAGACACTCTCAAGATCATTTACCACAACGTCGAAGGCCTAGCCAGAAAGTTTGAGAGCACTTTTGCAGACAGCACCTTCTCAGACGCTGATGTGGTAATTTTCTCTGAGACGCGAGACCCCATCACCACCATCTACGATTTTCAACGCTACGGATTCCGCCAGGCGAACCGCATTGCTGGAACTGGCCGGCACGGAAGCGGCACAGTTGTGGCCGTCCGCGAACACCTTGAAGTTGAGGCGATTGCTCCAGTCATCGGAGGAAACGCGGCAGACCGCGAAGCCGACGGCCGAGCCTCTCGCATTGAAATTTGCTCAGTAGTTGTGCGCGGTATCTTTATCAGTGGCGTCTACATTTCTCCAAACGCCGCCCAAAGAGGAATCCAAAGACATCTGCGGCTTGCTAGTTTGCAGGCTACCACGCACAACGACCGGCCTCCAATTGTCATGCTTGGAGATTTCAATTCAGACTTTATGCGAAATCGCGATCCGAGGCTACTCACTGGCACGTTGCGGCATAACAATCTGCAAATTCGAACTCCTGCCGAAACGCCCACCACCGACATGCGCACCCAGCTGGACCTTGTCTTTGCTTACCCCATCTTGAATGTCCAGGCAATGGTGTACGAGAGCGTCACCTCCTACCACAAGCCTGTGATGGCGTCAGTTGACTTGGGCCCTCGCCAGCCTCCGGCTCAGCAAGACAATGTGCTGGTCAACACCTGCTTAATAGACCGCCCGTCTACTTCAAGAGCTTCGGCGGTTTACCAAGCTTTTGCTGGCCTTTTCCGGCGACTGCGCAAGGGGGGAAAGCAGAGGAGACTGAGCTTGCCTCAGCACAGCAAACCACCACCACCACCTCTGATTTGAATTCTCAGCTTTCATCTCTTCTCGAACGCAAAGATGAGCTTGAGCAAGCAATCAAAACGCAAATTGCGGCAAAATCTGAACTTCAACGATTGAGAGCTGAGCTTCAAGGGGAGTCTCAACAGCAAACTGAGCGCCATTCTGGAGTTCCACCTTCACCAGCCACTGATTCCGACTCAGATGCTCATTCTCTCTCTTCAAAAACTGAGTCCATAAGCTCAACAACTCAGCAGCAAATTGGGCAAAAGTCTCGGTCACGACTAGTACCTTTCCACCGCCTTCGAAGCTCTTTTCGGCGCAAAAACGCTGCCAAACGAACTGCCAAACGAAAAGCTGAGCTTCAGCAACAGCTTCAACAGCAGGTTGAGCGCAACAACTCTAGAGCTCAATCTTCACCAGCCACCGACTTTTTGCCACCAAGAACTGCTAAGGAAGCAGATTTTCAGCTGGAGGAAACAGTTGGAGATCGAGTTCGACGTTTCTTTCGCCGTCACAACAACTTAGCTCTTCCCAACTTTCTTCCACGCATTAGAACTGGCAGGCAAACACAACAACCAGTTAGAGATCGAGTTCGACGTTTCTTTCGTCGCCACAACAACTTTACTCTCTCCAACTTTTTTCCACGCAAAAGAACTGTCAGGCGAAAACCATACTCAGAAATTCGAACTCGGGGGCGAGTTCGAACTTTCTTTCGCCGCCACTTTGGTTGGTAACTTTCAAGTGTAATCTACCTTGTGAGTGTGGTTTTCGTTTGGTGGTTCTTTTGCTTGGAAGGAAGTTGGAGAGAGTAAAGTTTTGGCGACGAAAGAAACGTCGAACTCGATCTCTAACTGGTTGTTGTGTTTGCCTGGCAGTTCTTTTGCGTGGAAGAAAGTTGGGAAGAGCTAAGTTGTTGTGACGGCGAAAGAAACGTCGAACTCGATCTCCAACTGTTTCCTTCAGCTGAAAATTGGCTTCCTTATCAGTTTTTGATGGCAAAAAGTCGGCAAAAAGTAAAATTGTTTTTGTTTTGTTTTTGTTTTTGTTTGTTAATTAATTTTTACATTTTTAAATAAATATTTTTCAGTATTTGTTTGCTTATTTGTTTACAGCCGAGGCCAGCAGAGGCTGTGAAGTTAAAGTGGTGCGCCGCCGCTAGTAGCGGTGCACGCAAAAAAATGCTCGCTGTAGTCCTGGCTTGCCAGACTTACCCCCCACTGCAGTGATCTGGTAGGCCTGACACTTCGGTAGTGAATCACTTTCCTTTCTATTCAGCCTGTGTATCCGTTCAGTACCACTTGCTGCATTGAAACTCATTTTAGCGAGACTTTTTTTTGTTGAAAAAAATCTCGCTTTTAATCTCGCTCTGTGTCCGTCTGTCTGTCTGTCTGTCTGTCTGGACGTGTGTGTCAAACAAATACTTCCCAGTCACCGATTTTGCTCAAACTTGGCACAAAAATCACATTAATTCAAACAAAAATTCAGGCAAAAGAATTAGAGTCGTACGACCAACGGGTCCCGAGATACAGGGACCCGAAAAAACCAAAATAAAAAAGCACTGTGGAAGGTACAGAGAGAGGAGAGTGGCGGACAGTAGGAGACGTGGCGTGCAGGAAAGTATGACTCAGGCTGTGTGAGCACTGAGCAGGCTGCAGGGAGAGAGAGAGAGACGCTGCAGCCAACGTGTGAGCGCCTGCTGCTGCTACCAAATGTAAACAGTTTGCGGTCCCTTCTGCAGGGAGCGCTACCATTCCCTTCACTAAGAGGGACGAAGTTTTTCCTTTTCTTTACATCTAATTTGTTTTTTCTAGCACGCCTCAAATTCGCGAGGTCTGATGTGACTTGACCACTGTTAACTTCCGTCGACGAGGGTCCTGCGAGCGAAGCGAGCAGGGCCCGAGGAGACGGAAGTTGACAGTGGTCAAGTCACATCAGAGATTCGCGATAAAGTAGTTTTTAGTTCTAGCGTTGCACGGCTAAACATGGCTAGGTTTGACGTGACTTGACCTCTGTCAACTTCCGTCGACAGTAGAGTAACTGCGAAAACCTAGCGGTGCACGACACATGGCGGCGAGGTCTGGCACCACTTGTACACTTTAAACTTCCGCTGCCTCGGGTCCCGCGAGCGAAGCGAGCGAAGCGAGCGGGGCCCGAGGCGGCGGAAGTTTAAAGTGTACAAGCGATGTCGGGTGAGCCGCCGGTAAAATGATCGATGTTTGTTAGCGGTGCACGCCTCAAATTCGCGAGGTCTGATGTGTCTTGACCACTGTTAACTTCCGTCTCCTCGGGTCCTGCGAGCGAAGCGAGCAGGGCCTGAGGAGACGGAAGTTGACAGTGGTCAAGTCACATCAGAGATTCGCGATAAAGTAGTTTTTAAGTCCTAGCGTTGCACGGCTAAACGTGGCTAGGTTTGGTGTGACTTGATCCTTGTCAGTTTCCCTCGACAGTAATTGCAACTTCCTACGAGTGCACAGCTAAACTCCACAAAGTCCTAGCGGTGCACGCAAAAAAAGGCTCGCTGTAGTCCTGGCTTGCCAGACTTACCCC
>JAMZRA010000123.1:0-2500 GCA_024499935.1 Tyrophagus putrescentiae
AACCCTAACCTAACCCAACCTAACCCCAACCTAACCTAACCTAAACCCAACCTAACCCCCAACCAACCTAACCTAACCTAACCTAACCCCAACCTAACCTAACCTAACCCCAACCTAACCTAACCTAAAACCCACCTAACCTAAACCCAACCCAACCTAACCTAACCTAACCTAACCCCAACCTAACCTACCTAACCCAAAAACCCAACCTAACCTAACCTAACCCCAAACCTTTAAACCCAACCTAACCCTAACCTAACCTACCTAACCTAACCTAACCTAACCTAACCCAAACCCAACCTAACCTAACCTAACCAACCCCCAACCTAACCTAAAAACCCCCCCTAACCTAACCTAACCTAACCTAACCTAACCAACCCCAACCTAAAACCCAACCCAACCTAACCTAACCTAAACCCAACCTACCCAAAAACCCAACCCCAACCTAACCTAACCTAAACCCAACCAACCTTTAAACCCAACCCCAACCCCAACCTAACCTAAACCTAACCTAAACCCAACCTAACCCCAACCAACCTAACCCAACCCCCAACCTTAAACCTTTAAACCCAACCTAAAACCCAACCTAACCTAACCCAACCTAACCTAACCTAACCCCAACCTAACCCCAACCAACCCTAAACCCAAACCTAAACCCAACCTAACCTAACCTAACCCAACCTAACCTAACCCAACCTAACCTAACCCCAACCTAACCTAACCCAAACCCAACCTAACCTAACCTAACCTAACCCAAAACCCAACCTACCAACCTAAACCCAACCTAACCTAAACCCAAACCCAAACCCAACCCCAACCTAACCTAAACCCAACCCCCAAACCCCAAACCCAAACCCAACCTAAACCCAACCTTTAAACCAAACCCAACCCCAACCTAACCTAACCTAACCTAACCTAACCTAACCTAAACCCAAACCCAACCAACCAACCTAACCCAACCTAACCTAACCTAACCTAAACCCAACCTAACCTAACCTAACCTAACCTAACCTAACCCAACCTAACCCCAACCCCAACCCCAACCTAACCTAACCTAACCTAACCCAACCTAACCAACCCAACCTAACCTAACCTAACCCCAACCTAAAACCCAACCTAACCAAAACCCAACCTAAACCCCAAACCCAACCTAACCCCAACCTAACCTAACCTAACCTAACCCCAACCTAACCTAACCCAAAACCCAAACCCAACCAACCTAACCTAAACCCAAACCCCAAAACCCAAACCCAACCTAACCCAACCTAACCTAAACCCAACCTAACCTAACCTAACCTAACCTAACCCAACCTAACCTAACCTAACCCAACCTAACCTAACCTAACCTAACCTAACCTAACCTAACCTAACCTAACCTAACCTAACCTAACCTAACCTAACCTAACCTAACCTACCTAACCTAACCTAACCTAACCTAACCTAACCTAACCTAACCTAACCTAACCTAACCTAACCTAACCTAACCTAACCTAACCTAACCTAACCTAACCTAACCTAACCTAACCTAACCTAACCTAACCTAACCTAACCTAACCTAACCTAACCTAACCTAACCTAACCTAACCTAACCTAACCTAACCTAACCTAACCTAACCTAACCTAACCTAACCTAACCTAACCTAACCTAACCTAACCTAACCTAACCTAACCTAACCTAACCTAACCTAACCTAACCTAACCTAACCTAACCTAACCTAACCTAACCTAACCTAACCTAACCTAACCTAACCTAACCTAACCTAACCTAACCTAACCTAACCTAACCTAACCTAACCTAACCTAACCTAACCTACCTAACCTAACCTAACCTAACCTAACCTAACCTAACCTAACCTAACCTAACCTAACCTAACCTAACCTAACCTAACCTAACCTAACCTAACCTAACCCCTAACCTAACCCCAAAACCCAAACCTAACCTAACCTAACCTAACCTAACCCCAACCTAAAACCCAACCTAACCTAACCTACCCAACCTAACCTAACCTAACCTAACCTAACCAACCTAACCTAAACCTAACCTAACCTAACCTAACCTAACCTAAAAACCCAACCTAAACCCTAACCTAACCTAACCTAACCCCCCCAAAAACCCAACCTAACCCAACCTAACCTAACCTACCCAAAAACCAACCTAACCTAACCCAACCTAAAACCCAAACCCAACCTAACCTAACCTAAACCCCAACCTAACCTAAACCCAAACCCACCTAACCTAACCTAACCCAACCTAACCCCCAACCTAAACCTAAACCTAACCCAACCAACCTAACCTAACCAACCAACCTAACCTAAACCCAACCTAACCTAACCTAACCTAACCTAAACCCAAAACCCAACCTAAACCCAACCTAACCTAACCTAACCTAACCTAACCTAACCTAACCTAAACCCAACCTAACCTAACCTAACCTAACCTAACCTAACCCAACCTTTAAACCCAAACCCAACCTAACCCCCAACCTAACCCAAAAAAAAC
>JAMZRA010000123.1:10000-27882 GCA_024499935.1 Tyrophagus putrescentiae
AGTGCGAAGTCAGCACAGCAGCAGCACTTGGCAGTCAAGGACTTTCACTACATAATAAAAATCAAATGACATATCGCAATGGTTGCGGCAGTGGCCGCTAGCCGAAGGCTGCAACTTGGCAGTAGACGCAGCGCGTGGCAAAAGCAGAACAATAAGCAAGGCAGTACCTTGGGGGTCAGGGGGCAGTTTTCATAATAATAAAAATAAAATAAATAAAAATAAAATAATTCAAGTAGCGTGCAGCAAGAGGCGCAAGCAGAGCAGTAGGAGGAGGATCATGGGAGTAGCTCCAGAGCCCCCCCGTGCCTACTCAAACTCAAAACACAACAAAAGTACAGTGGCATTCTAAGGATACATTTAAAATCAAATAAAAATAAAATAAAAATAAAATAAAATAAAAAAAAAAATAAAAATAAATTCAATTAGCAGCTGCAGCAAAGCAGGCCAGCAGCAGCAGAGCAGCAAGGAGGAGGACAGTGGCCGTGGAAGTGCTACCCCCGACGCCCCCCCTGCCCTACCCTCAACGAGCCTACATAAGAGCACTACATCGAAGCCGGACAGTGGGGACAGTGCTCGCGGTGGGGGGCAGTGGCTGCTGAAGGCTACAGCTGAAGGCTGCAGCCAAAGGCTGCTGCTTCTGCTCAAAAGCAGGCCTGAAGCGGAGGCAAGGGGCTGAAGCAGCAGCAGCAGCAGCAGGTTGGTCAGCAAGGGACTGGTCGCTGACCATATAAGAGATGGCATTATGACCGTGCGTCGCATCGGTTCGGCCACTGCCCTGCTCCGAATGGCCTGCAACTTGGCCAGTAGACGCAGCGGCGGGAGAAAAGTGCACGAAAAAGTCAGCAAGGCCGCAAGTACCTTGGGGGCGTGTCCAGGGGGCGTTTTCACTTAATTTAATTAAAAATCAAATAAATAAATGCAAATAAAAGGTAGGGCAGTAGGGCAAGGTAGCAGTAGGGCGAATCTGGAGTAGCTGCAGCAGCAGTGGCAAATAAAACAAAAAGTACAATTTAAATCAATTTAAAATCAAATAAAATAAAATAAAAATAAATAAATAATAAAAAAATAAAAAATAAATTCAATTAGCAGCTGCAGCAAAGCAGGCCAGCAGCAGCAGAGCAGCAAGGAGGAGGACAGTGGCCGTGGAAGTGCTACCCCCGACGCCCCCCCCTGCCCTACCCTCAACGAGCCTACATAAGAGCACTACATCGAAGCCGGACAGTGGGGACAGTGCTCGCGGTGGTGGGGCAGTGGCTGCTGAAGGCTACAGCTGAAGGCTGCAGCCAAAGGCTGCTGCTTCTGCTCAAAAGCAGGCCTGAAGCGGAGGCAAAGGGGCTGAAGCAGCAGCAGCAGCAGCAGGTTGGTCAGCAAGGGACTGGTCGCTGACCATATAAAGAGATGGCATTTATGACCGTGCGTCGCATCGGTTCGGCCACTGCCCCTGCTCCGAATGGCCTGCAACTTGGCCAGTAGACGCAGCGGCGGGAGAAAAGTGCACGAAAATAGTCAGCAAGGCCGCAAGTACCTTGGGGCGTGTCCAGGGGGCGTTTTCACTTAATTTAATTAAAAATCAAATAAATAAATGCAAATAAAAGGTAGGGCAGTAGGGCAAGGTAGCAGTAGGGCGAATCTGGAAGTAGCTGCAGCAGCAGTGGCAAATAAAAACAAAAAAGTACAATTTAAATCAATTTAAAATCAAATAAAAATAAAATAAAAATAAAATAAAAATAAAATAAAAAAATAAAAAATAAATTCAATTAGCAGCTGCAGCAAAGCAGGCCAGCAGCAGCAGAGCAGCAAGGAGGAGGACAGTGGCCGTGGAAGTGCTACCCCCGACGCCCCCCCTGCCCTACCCTCAACGAGCCTACATAAGAGCACTACATCGAAGCCGGACAGTGGGGACAGTGCTCGCGGTGGTGGGGCAGTGGCTGCTGAAGGCTACAGCTGAAGGCTGCAGCCAAAGGCTGCTGCTTCTGCTCAAAAGCAGGCCTGAAGCGGAGGCAAAGGGGCTGAAGCAGCAGCAGCAGCAGCAGGTTGGTCAGCAAGGGACTGGTCGCTGACCATATAAAGAGATGGCATTTATGACCGTGCGTCGCATCGGTTCGGCCACTGCCCTGCTCCGAATGGCCTGCAACTTGGCCAGTAGACGCAGCGGCGGGAGAAAAGTGCACGAAAATAGTCAGCAAGGCCGCAAGTACCTTGGGGGCGTGTCCAGGGGGCGTTTTCACTTAATTTAATTAAAAATCAAATAAATAAATGCAAATAAAAGGTAGGGCAGTAGGGCAAGGTAGCAGTAGGGCGAATCTGGGAGTAGACTCGCAGCAGCAGTGGCAAATAAAAACAAAAAAGTACAATTTAAATCAATTTAAAATCAAATAAAAATAAAATAAAATAAAAATAAAATAAAAAAATAAAAAATAAATTCAATTAGCAGCTGCAGCAAAGCAGGCCAGCAGCAGCAGAGCAGCAAGGAGGAGGACAGTGGCCGTGGAAGTGCTACCCCCGACGCCCCCCCTGCCCTACCCTCAACGAGCCTACATAAGAGCACTACATCGAAGCCGGACAGTGGGGACAGTGCTCGCGGTGGTGGGGCAGTGGCTGCTGAAGGCTACAGCTGAAGGCTGCAGCCAAAGGCTGCTGCTTCTGCTCAAAAGCAGGCCTGAAGCGGAGGCAAAGGGGCTGAAGCAGCAGCAGCAGCAGCAGGTTGGTCAGCAAGGGACTGGTCGCTGACCATATAAAGAGATGGCATTTATGACCGTGCGTCGCATCGGTTCGGCCACTGCCCCTGCTCCGAATGGCCTGCAACTTGGCCAGTAGACGCAGCGGCGGGAGAAAAGTGCACGAAAATAGTCAGCAAGGCCGCAAGTACCTTGGGGGCGTGTCCAGGGGGCGTTTTCACTTAATTTAATTAAAAATCAAATAAATAAATGCAAATAAAAGGTAGGGCAGTAGGGCAAGGTAGCAGTAGGGCGAATCTGGGAGTAGACTCGCAGCAGCAGTGGCAAATAAAAACAAAAAAGTACAATTTAAATCAATTTAAAATCAAATAAAAATAAAATAAAAATAAAATAAAAATAAAAAAATAAAAAATAAATTCAATTAGCAGCTGCAGCAAAGCAGGCCAGCAGCAGCAGAGCAGCAAGGAGGAGGACAGTGGCCGTGGAAGTGCTACCCCCGACGCCCCCCCTGCCCTACCCTCAACGAGCCTACATAAGAGCACTACATCGAAGCCGGACAGTGGGGACAGTGCTCGCGGTGGTGGGGCAGTGGCTGCTGAAGGCTACAGCTGAAGGCTGGCAGCCAAAGGCTGCTGGTTCTGCCAAAAGCGGCCTGAAGAACGGAGGCAAAGGGGCTGCAATGCCCTAGCCAGCAGCGCTAGCAGGTTGGTCAGCCAGGGATGGTGCGACCAAAAGAGATGGCATTATGCCGTCGTACGCATGGTGCGGCCATGGCCCCTGCTCGAATGGCCTGCAAATTGCAGTAAGACTAGCAGGGCGGGAGAAAAGGCACGAAGATAGCAGCAAGGCACCAAGTACCTTGGTGGCGTATCAGGGCTTTTCACTAATTAATAAAATCAAATAAATAAATGCAAATAAAATGTAGGGCAGAGGGCACAGGTAGCAGAGGGGAATCTGGAAGTGCTCCACGCACAGGGCAAAACAACCAAAGTACAATTTAACCATCAATTAAAATCAAATAAAGATAATAGTAAAATAAATAAAAATAAAAAATGATAAAAAATCATGCAGCTGCAGCAAAGCAGGCCAGCAGCAGCAGCAGGGCAGCAAAGAGGAGGCAGTGCCGTGGAAGTGCACCCCGACGCCCCCCCTGCCCTACCCTCAACGAGCCTACATACAGAGCACTAATACGAAGTCCGGACAGTGGGACAGTGCTCGCGGTGGTGGGCAGTGGCTGTGAAGTCTAATCTAAGTGCAGCCAAAGCTGACTGCATGCTAAAAGCAGGCCTGAAGCGGAGCAAAGGGGCTGAAGCAGCACGCAGCAGCAGTGTTGGTCCAGCAGGGACGATAGAAACCAATAAAGAGAGCATTTAAATCCGTTAATCGATAGGTCACTGCCATCTCAATGGCCCAACTGCCATAAAAGCAGAAAAACTACGAAAATAGTATCCATTAGAGCGCAAGCATTGGGGCGGCAGCAGGGCGTTTCAATTATAAAAAACAATAACTGAATCAATAACACGAGTAGGGCCGTCGGCCGTAGCATAGGGCGATCTGAGCTCAACGCAGCGCAGCATAATAAATACACGAAGCGAAGTGGTGACATGTCCGTGTAATCGAAATAAAACATAAAGCAGCAAATAAAATAAAAATAAAATAAAAAAAAAGTTCTTAGGCAGGCTGCAGCAAAGCAGGCCATGCAGCAGCTAGAGCGCAATGAAGGAGGCATTGCCGTGGTCGCCTCTTCGCGCCCTCCCCTGCTCCACCTCACGCTGCACTGCCAGTAGACCTACTCGAAGCGGACAGTCGGAGACAGTGCAGCGTGGTGGGCAGTCTTGAGGGGTCCAGCGGGCTTCACTACTCAATTAAAGATCATAATAATGCTAAAAGAGGCTGAAGCGGGGAAAGGGCTAGAGGCACGAGGCAGTAGCATGCGTGGCAGCATGGGATAGGCCTACATTAAAATGTGATTTATGACCGTGCGATACAGATTCGGCACTGCCCCTGCTCCGAATGGCCTGACAACTTGACCAGTAGACGCAGCGGCGGGAGAAAAGTGCACGAAAATAGTCAGCAAGGCCGCAAGTACCTTGGGGGCGTGTCCAGGGGGCGTTTTCACTTAATTTAATTAAAAATCAAATAAATAAATGCAAATAAAAGGTAGGGCAGTAGGGCAAGGTAGCAGTAGGGCGAATCTGGAAGTAGCTGCAGCAGCAGTGGCAAATAAAAACAAAAAAGTACAATTTAAATCAATTTAAAATCAAATAAAAATAAAATAAAAATAAAATAAAAATAAAATAAAAAAATAAAAAATAAATTCAATTAGCAGCTGCAGCAAAGCAGGCCAGCAGCAGCAGAGCAGCAAGGAGGAGGACAGTGGCCGTGGAAGTGCTACCCCCGACGCCCCCCCCTGCCCTACCCTCAACGAGCCTACATAAGAGCACTACATCGAAGCCGGACAGTGGGGACAGTGCTCGCGGTGGTGGGGCAGTGGCTGCTGAAGGCTACAGCTGAAGGCTGCAGCCAAAGGCTGCTGCTTCTGCTCAAAGCAGCGCTGAAGCGGAGGCAAGGGGCTGAAGCAGCAGCAGCAGCAGCAGGTTGGTCAGCAAGGGACTGGTCGCTGACCATATAAAGAGATGGCATTTATGACCGTGCGTCGCATCGGTTCGGCCCCTGCCCCTGCTCCGAATGGCCTGCAAACTTGGCCAGTAGACGCAGCGGCGGGAGAAAAGTGCACGAAATAGTCAGCAAGGCCGCAAGTACCTTGGGGGCGTGTCCAGGGGCGTTTTCACTTAATTTAATTAAAAATCAAATAAATAAATGCAAATAAAAGGTAGGGCAGTAGGGCAAGGTAGCAGTAGGGCGAATCTGGAAGTAGCTGCAGCAGCAGTGGCAAATAAAAACAAAAAAGTACAATTTAAATCAATTTAAAATCAAATAAAAATAAAATAAAAATAAAAAAATAAAAAAATAAAAAATAAATTCAATTAGCAGCTGCAGCAAAGCAGGCCAGCGCGCAGAGCAGCAAGGAGGAGGACAGTGGCCGTGGAAGTGCTACCCCCGACGCCCCCCCCTGCCCTACCCTCAACGAGCCTACATAAGAGCACTACATCGAAGCCGGACAGTGGGGACAGTGCTCGCGGTGGTGGGTGCAGTGGCTGCTGAAGGCTACAGCTGAAGGCTGCAGCCAAAGGCTGCTGCTTCTGCTCAAAAGCAGGCCTGAAGCGGAGGCAAAGGGGCTGAAGCAGCAGCAGCAGCGCAGGTTGGTCAGCAAGGGACTGTCGCTGACCATATAAAGAGATGGCATTTATGACCGTGCGTCGCATCGGTTCGGCCACTGCCCCTGCTCCGAATGGCCTGCAACTTGGCCAGTAGACGCAGCGGCGGGAGAAAAGTGCACGAAAATAGTCAGCAAGGCCGCAAGTACCTTGGGGGCGTGTCCAGGGGGCGTTTTCACTTAATTTAATTAAAAATCAAATAAATAAATGCAAATAAAAGGTAGGGCAGTAGGGCAAGGTAGCAGTAGGGCGAATCTGGAGTAGACTCGCAGCAGCAGTGGCAAATAAAACAAAAAAGTACAATTTAAATCAATTTAAAATCAAATAAAATAAATAAAAATAAAATAAAAATAAAAAAATAAAAAATAAATTCAATTAGCAGCTGCAGCAAAGCAGGCCAGCAGCAGCAGAGCAGCAAGGAGGAGGACAGTGGCCGTGGAAGTGCTACCCCCGACGCCCCCCCTGCCCTACCCTCAACGAGCCTACATAAGAGCACTACATCGAAGCCGGACAGTGGGGACAGTGCTCGCGGTGGTGGGGCAGTGGCTGCTGAAGGCTACAGCTGAAGGCTGCAGCCAAAGGCTGCTGCTTCTGCTCAAAAGCAGGCCTGAAGCGGAGGCAAAGGGGCTGAAGCAGCAGCAGCAGCAGCAGGTTGGTCAGCAAGGGACTGGTCGCTGACCATATAAAGAGATGGCATTTATGACCGTGCGTCGCATCGGTTCGGCCACTGCCCCTGCTCCGAATGGCCTGCAACTTGGCCAGTAGACGCAGCGGCGGGAGAAAAGTGCACGAAAATAGTCAGCAAGGCCGCAAGTACCTTGGGGCGTGTCCAGGGGCGTTTTCACTTAATTTAATTAAAAATCAAATAAATAAATGCAAATAAAAGGTAGGGCAGTAGGGCAAGGTAGCAGTAGGGCGAATCTGGGAGTAGACTCGCAGCAGCAGTGGCAAATAAAAACAAAAAAGTACAATTTAAATCAATTTAAAATCAAATAAAAATAAAATAAAAATAAAATAAAAATAAAAAAATAAAAAATAAATTCAATTAGCAGCTGCAGCAAAGCAGGCCAGCAGCAGCAGAGCAGCAAGGAGGAGGACAGTGGCCGTGGAAGTGCTACCCCCGACGCCCCCCCTGCCCTACCCTCAACGAGCCTACATAAGAGCACTACATCGAAGCCGGACAGTGGGGACAGTGCTCGCGGTGGTGGGGCAGTGGCTGCTGAAGGCTACAGCTGAAGGCTGCAGCCAAAGGCTGCTGCTTCTGCTCAAAAGCAGGCCTGAAGCGGAGGCAAAGGGGCTGAAGCAGCAGCAGCAGCAGCAGGTTGGTCAGCAAGGGACTGGTCGCTGACCATATAAAGAGATGGCATTTATGACCGTGCGTCGCATCGGTTCGGCCACTGCCCCTGCTCCGAATGGCCTGCAACTTGGCCAGTAGACGCAGCGGCGGGAGAAAAGTGCACGAAAATAGTCAGCAAGGCCGCAAGTACCTTGGGGGCGTGTCCAGGGGGCGTTTTCACTTATTTAATTAAAAATCAAATAAATAAATGCAAATAAAAGGTAGGGCAGTAGGGCAAGGTAGCAGTAGGGCGAATCTGGGAGTAGACTCGCAGCAGCAGTGGCAAATAAAAACAAAAAGTACAATTTAAATCAATTTAAAATCAAATAAAAATAAAATAAAAATAAAATAAAAATAAAATAAAAAAATAAAAAATAAATTCAATTAGCAGCTGCAGCAAAGCAGGCCAGCAGCAGCAGAGCAGCAAGGAGGAGGACAGTGGCCGTGGAAGTGCTACCCCCGACGCCCCCCCCTGCCCTACCCTCAACGAGCCTACATAAGAGCACTACATCGAAGCCGGACAGTGGGGACAGTGCTCGCGGTGGTGGGGCAGTGGCTGCTGAAGGCTACAGCTGAAGGCTGCAGCCAAAGGCTGCTGCTTCTGCTCAAAAGCAGGCCTGAAGCGGAGGCAAAGGGGCTGAAGCAGCAGCAGCAGCAGCAGGTTGGTCAGCAAGGGACTGGTCGCTGACCATATAAAGAGATGGCATTTATGACCGTGCGTCGCATCGGTTCGGCCACTGCCCCTGCTCCGAATGGCCTGCAACTTGGCCAGTAGACGCAGCGGCGGGAGAAAAGTGCACGAAAATAGTCAGCAAGGCCGCAAGTACCTTGGGGGCGTGTCCAGGGGGCGTTTTCACTTAATTTAATTAAAAATCAAATAAATAAATGCAAATAAAAGGTAGGGCAGTAGGGCAAGGTAGCAGTAGGGCGAATCTGGAAGTAGCTGCAGCAGCAGTGGCAAATAAAAACAAAAAAGTACAATTTAAATCAATTTAAAATCAAAAAAATAAAATAAATAAAATAAAAAATAAAAAAAATAAAAAATAATTCAATTAGCAGCTGCAGCAAAGCAGGCCACAGCAGCAGAGCAGCAAGGAGGAGGACAGTGGCCGTGGAAGTGCTACCCCGACGCCCCCCCCATGCCCTAACCTCAACGAGCTACATAAGAGCACTACATCGAAGCCGGACAGTGGGACAGTGCTCGCGGGGGGGCAGTGGCTGGAAGGCTACAGCTGAGGCTGCAGCCAAAGGCTGTGTCGCTCAAAAGCAGGCCTGAGCGGAGGCAAAGGGCGAAGCAGCAGCAGCAGCAGCAGGTTGGTCAGCAAGGGACTGGTCGCTGACCATATAAAGAGATGGCATTTATGACCGTGCGTCGCATCGGTTCGGCCACTGCCCCTGCTCCGAATGGCCTGCAACTTGGCCAGTAGACGCAGCGGCGGGAGAAAAGTGCACGAAAATAGTCAGCAAGGCCGCAAGTACCTTGGGGGCGTGTCCAGGGGGCGTTTTCACTTAATTTAATTAAAAATCAAATAAATAAATGCAAATAAAAGGTAGGGCAGTAGGGCAAGGTAGCAGTAGGGCGAAATCTGGGAGTAGACTCGCAGCAGCAGTGGCAAATAAAAACAAAAAAGTACAATTTAAATCAATTTAAAATCAAATAAAAATAAAATAAAAATAAAATAAAAAAAAAAAATAAAAAATAAATTCAATTAGCAGCTGCAGCAAAGCAGGCCAGCAGCAGCAGAGCAGCAAGGAGGAGGACAGTGGCCGTGGAAGTGCTACCCCCGACGCCCCCCCTGCCCTACCCTCAACGAGCCTACATAAGAGCACTACATCGAAGCCGGACAGTGGGGACAGTTGGGGGTTTCGGGGGTGGGTCATCGACCAAACGGGCCCGGGGGCGGGGCGGGGGGGCGGCAGGCCAGGTTGGTCAGCAAGGGACTGGTCGCTGACCATATAAAGAGATGGCATTTATGACCGTGCGTCGCATCGGTTCGGCCACTGCCCCTGCTCCGAATGGCCTGCAACTTGGCCAGTAGACGCAGCGGCGGGAGAAAAGTGCACGAAAATAGTCAGCAAGGCCGCAAGTACCTTGGGGGCGTGTCCAGGGGGCGTTTTCACTTAATTTAATTAAAAATCAAATAAATAAATGCAAATAAAAGGTAGCAGTAGGGCAAGGTAGCAGTAGGGCAAATCTGGGAGTAGACTCGCAGCAGCAGTGGCAAATAAAAACAAAAAAGTACAATTTAAATCAATTTAAAATCAAATAAAAATAAAATAAAAATAAAATAAAAAAATAAAAAATAAATTCAATTAGCAGCAGCAGCAGCAGCAGCAAGGAGGAGGAGGACAGTGGCCGTGGAAGTGCTACCCCCGACGCCCCCCCCGCCCTGCCCTACCCTCAACGAGCCTACATAAGAGCGCACTACATCGAAGCCGGACAGTGGGGACAGTGCTCGCGGTGGTCATCGACAACGGCGGCGGCGGCGGCGGCAGGCAGGTTGGTCAGCAAGGAACTGGTCGCTGACCATATAAAGAGATGGCATTTATGACCGTGCGTCGCATCGGTTCGGCCACTGCCCCTGCTCCGAATGGCCTACAACTTGGCCAGTAGACGCAGCGGCGGGAGAAAAGTGCACGAAAATAGTCAGCAAGGCCGCAAGTACCTTGGGGGCGTGTCCAGGGGGCGTTTTCACTTAATTTAATTAAAAATCAAATAAATAAATGCAAATAAAAGGTAGCAGTAGGGCAAGGTAGCAGTAGGGCAAATCTGGGAGTAGACTCGCAGCAGCAGTGGCAAATAAAAACAAAAAAGTACAATTTAAATCAATTTAAAATCAAATAAAAATCAAATAAAAATAAAATAAAAAAATAAAAAATAAATTCAATTAGCAGCAGCAGCAGCAGCAGCAAGGAGGAGGACAGTGGCCGTGGAAGTGCTACCCCCGACGCCCCCCCCCGCCCTGCCCTACCCTCAACGAGCCTACATAAGAGCGCACTACATCGAAGCCGGACAGTGGGGACAGTGCTCGCGGTGGTCATCGACAACGGCGGCGGCGGCGGCGGCGGCGGCAGGCAGGCAGGTTGGTCAGCAAGGAACTGGTCGCTGACCATATAAAGAGATGGCATTTATGACCGTGCGTCGCATCGGTTCGGCCACTGCCCCTGCTCCGAATGGCCTACAACTTGGCCAGTAGACGCAGCGGCGGGAGAAAAGTGCACGAAAATAGTCAGCAAGGCCGCAAGTACCTTGGGGGCGTGTCCAGGGGGCGTTTTCACTTAATTTAATTAAAAATCAAATAAATAAATGCAAATAAAAGGTAGCAGTAGGGCAAGGTAGCAGTAGGGCAAATCTGGGAGTAGACTCGCAGCAGCAGTGGCAAATAAAAACAAAAAAGTACAATTTAAATCAATTTAAAATCAAATAAAAATCAAATAAAAATAAAATAAAAAAATAAAAAATAAATTCAATTAGCAGCAGCAGCAGCAGCAGCAAGGAGGAGGACAGTGGCCGTGGAAGTGCTACCCCCGACGCCCCCCCCCGCCCTGCCCTACCCTCAACGAGCCTACATAAGAGCGCACTACATCGAAGCCGGACAGTGGGGACAGTGCTCGCGGTGGTCATCGACAACGGCGGCGGCGGCGGCGGCGGCAGGCAGGTTGGTCAGCAAGGAACTGGTCGCTGACCATATAAAGAGATGGCATTTATGACCGTGCGTCGCATCGGTTCGGCCACTGCCCCTGCTCCGAATGGCCTACAACTTGGCCAGTAGACGCAGCGGCGGGAGAAAAGTGCACGAAAATAGTCAGCAAGGCCGCAAGTACCTTGGGGGCGTGTCCAGGGGGCGTTTTCACTTAATTTAATTAAAAATCAAATAAATAAATGCAAATAAAAGGTAGCAGTAGGGCAAGGTAGCAGTAGGGCAAATCTGGGAGTAGACTCGCAGCAGCAGTGGCAAATAAAAACAAAAAGTACAATTGAAATCAATTTAAAATCAAATAAAAATCAAATAAAAATAAAATAAAAAAATAAAAAATAAATTCAATTAGCAGCAGCAGCAGCAGCAGCAAGGAGGAGGACAGTGGCCGTGGAAGTGCTACCCCCGACGCCCCCCCCCGCCCTGCCTACCCTCAACGAGCCTACATAAGAGCGCACTACATCGAAGCCGGACAGTGGGGACAGTGCTCGCGGTGGTCATCGACAACGGCGGCGGCGGCGGCGGCGGCAGGCAGGTTGGTCAGCAAGGAACTGGTCGCTGACCATATAAAGAGATGGCATTTATGACCGTGCGTCGCATCGGTTCGGCCACTGCCCCTGCTCCGAATGGCCTACAACTTGGCCAGTAGACGCAGCGGCGGGAGAAAAGTGCACGAAAATAGTCAGCAAGGCCGCAAGTACCTTGGGGGCGTGTCCAGGGGGCGTTTTCACTTAATTTAATTAAAAATCAAATAAATAAATGCAAATAAAAGGTAGCAGTAGGGCAAGGTAGCAGTAGGGCAAATCTGGGAGTAGACTCGCAGCAGCAGTGGCAAATAAAAACAAAAAAGTACAATTTAAATCAATTTAAAATCAAATAAAAATAAAATAAAAATAAAATAAAAAAATAAAAAATAAATTCAATTAGCAGCAGCAGCAGCAGCAGCAAGGAGGAGGACAGTGGCCGTGGAAGTGCTACCCCCGACGCCCCCCCCGCCCTGCCCTACCCTCAACGAGCCTACATAAGAGCGCACTACATCGAAGCCGGACAGTGGGGACAGTGCTCGCGGTGGTCATCGACAACGGCGGCGGCGGCGGCGGCGGCAGGCAGGTTGGTCAGCAAGGAACTGGTCGCTGACCATATAAAGAGATGGCATTTATGACCGTGCGTCGCATCGGTTCGGCCACTGCCCCTGCTCCGAATGGCCTACAACTTGGCCAGTAGACGCAGCGGCGGGAGAAAAGTGCACGAAAATAGTCAGCAAGGCCGCAAGTACCTTGGGGGCGTGTCCAGGGGCGTTTTCACTTAATTTAATTAAAAATCAAATAAATAAATGCAAATAAAAGGTAGCAGTAGGGCAAGGTAGCAGTAGGGCAAATCTGGGAGTAGACTCGCAGCAGCAGTGGCAAATAAAAACAAAAAAGTACAATTTAAATCAATTTAAAATCAAATAAAAATAAAATAAAAATAAAATAAAAAAATAAAAAATAAATTCAATTAGCAGCAGCAGCAGCAGCAGCAAGGAGGAGGAGGACAGTGGCCGTGGAAGTGCTACCCCCGACGCCCCCCCCCGCCCTGCCCTACCCTCAACGAGCCTACATAAGAGCGCACTACATCGAAGCCGGACAGTGGGGACAGTGCTCGCGGTGGTCATCGACAACGGCGGCGGCGGCGGCGGCGGCGGCAGGCAGGCAGGTTGGTCAGCAAGGAACTGGTCGCTGACCATATAAAGAGATGGCATTTATGACCGTGCGTCGCATCGGTTCGGCCACTGCCCCTGCTCCGAATGGCCTACAACTTGGCCAGTAGACGCAGCGGCGGGAGAAAAGTGCACGAAAATAGTCAGCAAGGCCGCAAGTACCTTGGGGGCGTGTCCAGGGGGCGTTTTCACTTAATTTAATTAAAAATCAAATAAATAAATGCAAATAAAAGGTAGCAGTAGGGCAAGGTAGCAGTAGGGCAAATCTGGGAGTAGACTCGCAGCAGCAGTGGCAAATAAAAACAAAAAAGTACAATTTAAATCAATTTAAAATCAAATAAAAATCAAATAAAAATAAAATAAAAAAATAAAAAATAAATTCAATTAGCAGCAGCAGCAGCAGCAGCAAGGAGGAGGACAGTGGCCGTGGAAGTGCTACCCCCGACGCCCCCCCCCGCCCTGCCCTACCCTCAACGAGCCTACATAAGAGCGCACTACATCGAAGCCGGACAGTGGGGACAGTGCTCGCGGTGGTCATCGACAACGGCGGCGGCGGCGGCAGGCAGGTTGGTCAGCAAGGAACTGGTCGCTGACCATATAAAGAGATGGCATTTATGACCGTGCGTCGCATCGGTTCGGCCACTGCCCCTGCTCCGAATGGCCTACAACTTGGCCAGTAGACGCAGCGGCGGGAGAAAAGTGCACGAAAATAGTCAGCAAGGCCGCAAGTACCTTGGGGGCGTGTCCAGGGGGCGTTTTCACTTAATTTAATTAAAAATCAAATAAATAAATGCAAATAAAAGGTAGCAGTAGGGCAAGGTAGCAGTAGGGCAAATCTGGGAGTAGACTCGCAGCAGCAGTGGCAAATAAAAACAAAAAAGTACAATTTAAATCAATTTAAAATCAAATAAAAATAAAATAAAAATAAAATAAAAAAATAAAAAATAAATTCAATTAGCAGCAGCAGCAGCAGCAGCAGCAAGGAGGAGGAGGACAGTGGCCGTGGAAGTGCTACCCCCGACGCCCCCCCCGCCCTGCCCTACCCTCAACGAGCCTACATAAGAGCGCACTACATCGAAGCCGGACAGTGGGGACAGTGCTCGCGGTGGTCATCGACAACGGCGGCGGCGGCGGCAGGCAGGTTGGTCAGCAAGGAACTGGTCGCTGACCATATAAAGAGATGGCATTTATGACCGTGCGTCGCATCGGTTCGGCCACTGCCCCTGCTCCGAATGGCCTACAACTTGGCCAGTAGACGCAGCGGCGGGAGAAAAGTGCACGAAAATAGTCAGCAAGGCCGCAAGTACCTTGGGGGCGTGTCCAGGGGGCGTTTTCACTTAATTTAATTAAAAATCAAATAAATAAATGCAAATAAAAGGTAGCAGTAGGGCAAGGTAGCAGTAGGGCAAATCTGGGAGTAGACTCGCAGCAGCAGTGGCAAATAAAAACAAAAAAGTACAATTTAAATCAATCTAGCAATCAAATAAAAATAAAATAAAAATAAAATAAAAAAATAAAAAATCAATTAGCACTGCAGCAGCAGCAGCAGCAGCAGCAGCAGCAAGGAGGAGGACAGTGGCCGTGGAAGTGCTACCCCCGACGCCCCCCCCTGCCCTACCCTCAACGAGCCTACATAAGAGCACTACATCGAAGCCGGACAGTGGGGACAGTGCTCGCGGTGGTCATCGACAACGGCGGCGGCGGCAGGCAGGTTGGTCAGCAAGGAACTGGTCGCTGACCATATAAAGAGATGGCATTTATGACCGTGCGTCGCATCGGTTCGGCCACTGCCCCTGCTCCGAATGGCCTACAACTTGGCCAGTAGACGCAGCGGCGGGAGAAAAGTGCACGAAAATAGTCAGCAAGGCCGCAAGTACCTTGGGGCGTGTCCAGGGGGCGTTTTCACTTAATTTAATTAAAAATCAAATAAATAAATGCAAATAAAAGGTAGCAGTAGGGCAAGGTAGCAGTAGGGCAAATCTGGGAGTAGACTCGCAGCAGCAGTGGCAAATAAAAACAAAAAAGTACAATTTAAATCAATCTAGCAATCAAATAAAAATAAAATAAAAATAAAATAAAAAAAAATAAATTCAATTAGCAGCTGCAGCAGCACAGGCCAGCAGCAGCAGCAGCAAGGAGGAGGACAGTGGCCGTGGAAGTGCTACCCCCGACGCCGCCCCCCTGCCCTACCCTCAACGAGCCTACATAAGAGCACTACATCGAAGCCGGACAGTGGGGACAGTGCTCGCGGTGGTCATCGACAACGGCGGCGGCGGCAGGCAGGTTGGTCAGCAAGGAACTGGTCGCTGACCATATAAAGAGATGGCATTTATGACCGTGCGTCGCATCGGTTCGGCCACTGCCCCTGCTCCGAATGGCCTACAACTTGGCCAGTAGACGCAGCGGCGGGAGAAAAGTGCACGAAAATAGTCAGCAAGGCCGCAAGTACCTTGGGGGCGTGTCCAGGGGGCGTTTTCACTTAATTTAATTAAAAATCAAATAAATAAATGCAAATAAAAGGTAGCAGTAGGGCAAGGTAGCAGTAGGGCAAATCTGGGAGTAGACTCGCAGCAGCAGTGGCAAATAAAAACAAAAAAGTACAATTTAAATCAATCTAGCAATCAAATAAAAATAAAATAAAAATAAAATAAAAAAAAATAAATTCAATTAGCAGCTGCAGCAGCAGCAGGCCAGCAGCAGCAGCAGCAAGGAGGAGGACAGTGGCCGTGGAAGTGCTACCCCCGACGCCGCCCCCCTGCCCTACCCTCAACGAGCCTACATAAGAGCACTACATCGAAGCCGGACAGTGGGGACAGTGCTCGCGGTGGTCATCGACAACGGCGGCGGCGGCAGGCAGGTTGGTCAGCAAGGAACTGGTCGCTGACCATATAAAGAGATGGCATTTATGACCGTGCGTCGCATCGGTTCGGCCACTGCCCCTGCTCCGAATGGCCTACAACTTGGCCAGTAGACGCAGCGGCGGGAGAAAAGTGCACGAAAATAGTCAGCAAGGCCGCAAGTACCTTGGGGGCGTGTCCAGGGGGCGTTTTCACTTAATTTAATTAAAAATCAAATAAATAAATGCAAATAAAAGGTAGCAGTAGGGCAAGGTAGCAGTAGGGCAAATCTGGGAGTAGACTCGCAGCAGCAGTGGCAAATAAAAACAAAAAAGTACAATTTAAATCAATCTAGCAATCAAATAAAATAAATAAAAATAAAATAAAAAAAAATAAATTCAATTAGCAGCTGCAGCAGCAGCAGGCCAGCAGCAGCAGCAGCAAGGAGGAGGACAGTGGCCGTGGAAGTGCTACCCCCGACGCCGCCCCCCTGCCCTACCCTCAACGAGCCTACATAGAGGCACTACATCGAAGCCGGACAGTGGGGACAGTGCTCGCGGTGGTCATCGACAACGGCGGCGGCGGCGGCGGCGGCGGCAGGCAGGCAGGTTGGTCAGCAAGGAACTGGTCGCTGACCATATAAAGAGATGGCATTTATGACCGTGCGTCGCATCGGTTCGGCCACTGCCCCTGCTCCGAATGGCCTACAACTTGGCCAGTAGACGCAGCGGCGGGAGAAAAGTGCACGAAAATAGTCAGCAAGGCCGCAAGTACCTTGGGGGCGTGTCCAGGGGCGTTTTCACTTAATTTAATTAAAAATCAAATAAATAAATGCAAATAAAAGGTAGCAGTAGGGCAAGGTAGCAGTAGGGCAAATCTGGGAGTAGACTCGCAGCAGCAGTGGCAAATAAAAACAAAAAAGTACAATTTAAATCAATCTAGCAATCAAATAAAATAAAATAAAATAAAATAAAAAAAAATAAATTCAATTAGCAGCTGCAGCAGCAGCAGGCCAGCAGCAGCAGCAGCAAGGAGGAGGACAGTGGCCGTGGAAGTGCTACCCCCGACGCCGCCCCCCTGCCCTACCCTCAACGAGCCTACATAAGAGCACTACATCGAAGCCGGACAGTGGGGACAGTGCTCGCGGTGGTCATCGACAACGGCGGCGGCGGCAGGCAGGTTGGTCAGCAAGGAACTGGTCGCTGACCATATAAAGAGATGGCATTTATGACCGTGCGTCGCATCGGTTCGGCCACTGCCCCTGCTCCGAATGGCCTACAACTTGGCCAGTAGACGCAGCGGCGGGAGAAAAGTGCACGAAAATAGTCAGCAAGGCCGCAAGTACCTTGGGGGCGTGTCCAGGGGGCGTTTTCACTTAATTTAATTAAAAATCAAATAAATAAATGCAAATAAAAGGTAGCAGTAGGGCAAGGTAGCAGTAGGGCAAATCTGGGAGTAGACTCGCAGCAGCAGTGGCAAATAAAAACAAAAAAGTACAATTTAAATCAATCTAGCAATCAAATAAAAATAAAATAAAAATAAAATAAAAAAAAATAAATTCAATTAGCAGCTGCAGCAGCAGCAGGCCAGCAGCAGCAGCAGCAAGGAGGAGGACAGTGGCCGTGGAAGTGCTACCCCCGACGCCGCCCCCCTGCCCTACCCTCAACGAGCCTACATAAGAGCACTACATCGAAGCCGGACAGTGGGGACAGTGCTCGCGGTGGTCATCGACAACGGCGGCGGCGGCAGGCAGGTTGGTCAGCAAGGAACTGGTCGCTGACCATATAAAGAGATGGCATTTATGACCGTGCGTCGCATCGGTTCGGCCACTGCCCCTGCTCCGAATGGCCTACAACTTGGCCAGTAGACGCAGCGGCGGGAGAAAAGTGCACGAAAATAGTCAGCAAGGCCGCAAGTACCTTGGGGGCGTGTCCAGGGGCGTTTTCACTTAATTTAATTAAAAATCAAATAAATAAATGCAAATAAAAGGTAGCAGTAGGGCAAGGTAGCAGTAGGGCAAATCTGGGAGTAGACTCGCAGCAGCAGTGGCAAATAAAACAAAAAGTACAATTTAAATCAATTAGCAATCAAATAAAAATAAATAAAATAAATAAAAAAAATAAATTCAATTAGCAGCTGCAGAGCAGCAGGCCAGCAGCAGCAGCAGAAGGAGGAGGACAGTGGCCGTGGAAGTGCTACCCCGACCCCCCCCCCCTGCCCTACCCTCAACGAGCCTACATAAGAGCACTACATCGAAGCCGGACAGTGGGGACGTGCTCGCGGTGGGTCATCGACAACGGCGGCGGCGGGCAGGCGGTTGGTCAGCAAGGAACTGGTCGCTGACCATATAAAGAGA
>JAMZRA010000124.1:0-14832 GCA_024499935.1 Tyrophagus putrescentiae
TACTGCCCAAAAAGCGCACGTTTCCGTCCAGCGGTTCGCCCGCAATCAGCGTCGAAAGAGAGCGAGGAGAGGGGGGGTACGAAAGGGGACGCCAGGAAACGAGTCCACTGAAATGGCCGCCCCTGGGTCGGCGGAGCTCGCAGCGACCTGGGAGTGCTACCGTTAATCAGTTCACGACTGGTGCTAAGCAGTGCACCCAAAGGGGGGTGAGGTAGAGCACTGCATCATAGAGCTATAAGCGACAACGTCTTTGCAGTCCTCACAACAGCAGTGGTGATGACCGGTCGAACATCGGCCATGACCGGCCATCTAGCAAAACAGTAGCCCCCTTTAGGGCCGGAATAGGAAAGGCCACCTCCTTGGCTGTCACCATGGCCAGTCCCGGCGCCAGAGGAGGTAAAACAACAAAACGCCACTGATGTCGACTGCCGCCTGACACGGTCACACAGTGCAAATATCACCCTCGAGGCGCCGAAATGCAGACCGACCAGCGGAACGGGCACTTCATAGTGGGGTTTTCACATTAGCGTTCAGCAGTGCCAGCACCACGACGCTTGCAGACGAAATTTGAAGCCATTCGGTCCAGCCACTAAAACGCTAATTAGAATCTAGTGACGCTGATGACCGTCACCTGGTCACGTGATCAGCCTAATGCAACACAAAAAAGCTCGGTATTTTTCATTTTTCAACTTACGCAGCCCAAACTTTGGAAACTGGTCAAGAATCACCGCTAGTTACTCTGGGTAAAATATCAAAGCGGTACCTTCAGCCGTTATCGAGCACCCCACACCCCAGGACGTCTGCCGGGTACAGGCAGTCGGTCCCATAGACAATGCATTGGACAGCGACGCAACTCCGATAGGAGCTCGGTGTTTGGCCGCCCCTTCACTTACAAGGCCAGTCTCGGTCTCAAATCACTCAGAAGGAGGCCTAGTTACATTTGCCAAAGGTTGAGCACCACAGCTCCTCAGGTCGCCGAGCGGCACGCCCCCAAAGTTGACCAATGATGTTTAAAGCGGTGAAATGAGGCGACTCTCGGACAAGCTGACCATTTTGCTCCCTCTCACCCGAAGGGGCGAAAATTTCACAAATCGGCTAGCACCATTTCAGCTGTTGGTGGTCCAAAGCAGAAGGCGCCAGCGCCTCTGGTTACCGAGATGACCGCCCACAGACGCGCCCATCGGCGACCCGCCTCGATCGAGGGGAAACAGTCACACAGAAATGGGCGTGGCGCCTCAGAGAGAGCTTCGATCGCCCGGGGAATGGCCCTTCGTCACAGGGCACGAGTAGACGCGCATTTCAAGTGGTCGGACGGCAGGGGAAACGCCCATCTAGGGGCGGAAGTGAATGTTGCAAGCGAGAGGTTGCACTCGCTGGTAGGGTAAACACCAGTGGTCGACATCAACTAAAAGGCCCAAGGAAGGTGGTATGCACCACTTTTTTTTGCAGATTCAGCTGCAGACAGGCCCTGGCTGTGCCCCTGGTCCAAAGATGAAGCACTTTGGTGCAGTAGACTCGAAAGGCAGCATTATCACTTCTCCACCTCGAGGTGGAGACAGTACAGTGTGATCTGAAGACAGCAGCAGTCAACAGCAGCAGCAGCAGCAGCAGCATTCAGCATCTAGCAGACGATCAGTGGATCAACAGATCAACAGATCAACAGAGCAACAGAGCAACAGATCAACAGATCAACAGTACAGTGGTGGTGGCTCAGCAAAACGTTCATTGTGGGCGTATCTTACTACCGTTTGCCACCAAAATTACCCAGGACACAGAGAGAGACCTGCTGCAGCATCGTGTCAAAGCTCGAGACTGAACAAGGCCGGAAACGGAAACACCAGCGGACCAGGTCCAGCAGGTGGTGAAAAAAGAAACAAAAGTCAAAGCAAAAAGAGTCGCAGCAGCAGCAGGAATGATGATGATGATGATGATGGTGGGGGGGTCACTCACTCACTCACTCACTCACTCAGTCAGTCTACTCAGGCCGCCCAGCGGCCGATACGACCCCCCCCCCGCCCCTACACTCAACGAGCCTACATAAGAGTACTACATCGAAGCCGGACAGTGGACAGTGCTCAGGAGGAGGGGGGCAGTGGCCGGAATGAAGCAACGATACAGTGCCCACCCCTCTGTGCGACTGCCTTGTCAGGCGAAGCAGAGGGAAGGGGAGGGGCCGACAAGGGACCCCATCGCAACGACCACCGAGGCGACAGACATTAGCACAGCCATCTGGCCGCCGGTAAAGAGTACACTCCTTCAGTGTGCTGTCTAGGTGCAGCCCACCGCTCTCTCCCACTCTCACAGCACTGTTCTCCGCAAATGATAAGAGCCTCTCTCTGTCACAGTGCACCAGCAGCAGTAGCAGTAGCAGCAGCCAGCAGCGTCACTGTGTAAGTGTGTGGGTTTGTTGTGATGCGATCGCACCGCTGCACTGCTGCCTCTCTGTCTGCCTGTCACACACTGCCGCAGCCGCCGCCGCCGCCAAAGGGAGGCAGTTGGACAAATTCTGCCAACTCCCACCAAAGGGACACCGTTCAAGTGGGTAGGGTGCCGCTTGGACCACCGAAAGAGAAGGACCTCCTGCGGCTACTGCCCAAAAAGCGCACGTTTCCGTCCAGCGGTTCGCCCGCAATCAGCGTCGAAAGAGAGCGAGGAGAGGGGGGGTACGAAAGGGGACGCCAGGAAACGAGTCCACTGAAATGGCCGCCCCTGGGTCGGCGGAGCTCGCAGCGACCTGGGAGTGCTACCGTTAATCAGTTCACGACTGGTGCTAAGCAGTGCACCCAAAGGGGGGTGAGGTAGAGCACTGCATCATAGAGCTATAAGCGACAACGTCTTTGCAGTCCTCACAACAGCAGTGGTGATGACCGGTCGAACATCGGCCATGACCGGCCATCTAGCAAAACAGTAGCCCCCTTTAGGGCCGGAATAGGAAAGGCCACCTCCTTGGCTGTCACCATGGCCAGTCCCGGCGCCAGAGGAGGTAAAACAACAAAACGCCACTGATGTCGACTGCCGCCTGACACGGTCACACAGTGCAAATATCACCCTCGAGGCGCCGAAATGCAGACCGACCAGCGGAACGGGCACTTCATAGTGGGGTTTTCACATTAGCGTTCAGCAGTGCCAGCACCACGACGCTTGCAGACGAAATTTGAAGCCATTCGGTCCAGCCACTAAAACGCTAATTAGAATCTAGTGACGCTGATGACCGTCACCTGGTCACGTGATCAGCCTAATGCAACACAAAAAAGCTCGGTATTTTTTCATTTTTCAACTTACGCAGCCCAAACTTTGGAAACTGGTCAAGAATCACCGCTAGTTACTCTGGGTAAAATATCAAAGCGGTACCTTCAGCCGTTATCGAGCACCCCACACCCCAGGACGTCTGCCGGGTACAGGCAGTCGGTCCCATAGACAATGCATTGGACAGCGACGCAACTCCGATAGGAGCTCGGTGTTTGGCCGCCCCTTCACTTACAAGGCCAGTCTCGGTCTCAAATCACTCAGAAGGAGGCCTAGTTACATTTGCCAAAGGTTGAGCACCACAGCTCCTCAGGTCGCCGAGCGGCACGCCCCCAAAGTTGACCAATGATGTTTAAAGCGGTGAAATGAGGCGACTCTCGGACAAGCTGACCATTTTGCTCCCTCTCACCCGAAGGGGGCGAAAATTTCACAAATCGGCTAGCACCATTTCAGCTGTTGGTGGTCCAAAGCAGAAGGCGCCAGCGCCTCTGGTTACCGAGATGACCGCCCACAGACGCGCCCATCGGCGACCCGCCTCGATCGAGGGGAAACAGTCACACAGAAATGGGCGTGGCGCCTCAGAGAGAGCTTCGATCGCCCGGGGAATGGCCCTTCGTCACAGGGCACGAGTAGACGCGCATTTCAAGTGGTCGGACGGCAGGGGAAACGCCCATCTAGGGGCGGAAGTGAATGTTGCAAGCGAGAGGTTGCACTCGCTGGTAGGGTAAACACCAGTGGTCGACATCAACTAAAAGGCCCAAGGAAGGTGGTATGCACCACTTTTTTTTGCAGATTCAGCTGCAGACAGGCCCTGGCTGTGCCCCTGGTCCAAAGATGAAGCACTTTGGTGCAGTAGACTCGAAAGGCAGCATTATCACTTCTCCACCCGAGGTGGAGACAGTACAGTGTGATCTGAAGACAGCAGCAGTCAACAGCAGCAGCAGCAGCAGCAGCATTCAGCATCTAGCAGACGATCAGTGGATCAACAGATCAACAGATCAACAGAGCAACAGAGCAACAGATCAACAGATCAACAGTACAGTGGTGGTGGCTCAGCAAAACGTTCATTGTGGGCGTATCTTACTACCGTTTGCCACCAAAATTACCCAGGACACAGAGAGAGACCTGCTGCAGCATCGTGTCAAAGCTCGAGACTGAACAAGGCGGAAACGGAAACACCAGCGGACCAGGTCCAGCAGGTGGTGAAAAAAGAAACAAAAGTCAAAGCAAAAAGAGTCGCAGCAGCAGCAGGAATGATGATGATGATGATGATGGTGGGGGGGTCACTCACTCACTCACTCACTCACTCAGTCAGTCTACTCAGGCCGCCCAGCGGCCGATACGACCCCCCCCCCGCCCCTACACTCAACGAGCCTACATAAGAGTACTACATCGAAGCCGGACAGTGGACAGTGCTCAGGAGGAGGGGGGCAGTGGCCGGAATGAAGCAACGATACAGTGCCCACCCCTCTGTGCGACTGCCTTGTCAGGCGAAGCAGAGGGAAGGGGAGGGGCCGACAAGGGACCCCATCGCAACGACCACCGAGGCGACAGACATTAGCACAGCCATCTGGCCGCCGGTAAAGAGTACACTCCTTCAGTGTGCTGTCTAGGTGCAGCCCACCGCTCTCTCCCACTCTCACAGCACTGTTCTCCGCAAATGATAAGAGCCTCTCTCTGTCACAGTGCACCAGCAGCAGTAGCAGTAGCAGCAGCCAGCAGCGTCACTGTGTAAGTGTGTGGGTTTGTTGTGATGCGATCGCACCGCTGCACTGCTGCCTCTCTGTCTGCCTGTCACACACTGCCGCAGCCGCCGCCGCCGCCAAAGGGAGGCAGTTGGACAAATTCTGCCAACTCCCACCAAAGGGACACCGTTCAAGTGGGTAGGGTGCCGCTTGGACCACCGAAAGAGAAGGACCTCCTGCGGCTACTGCCCAAAAAGCGCACGTTTCCGTCCAGCGGTTCGCCCGCAATCAGCGTCGAAAGAGAGCGAGGAGAGGGGGGGTACGAAAGGGGACGCCAGGAAACGAGTCCACTGAAATGGCCGCCCCTGGGTCGGCGGAGCTCGCAGCGACCTGGGAGTGCTACCGTTAATCAGTTCACGACTGGTGCTAAGCAGTGCACCCAAAGGGGGGTGAGGTAGAGCACTGCATCATAGAGCTATAAGCGACAACGTCTTTGCAGTCCTCACAACAGCAGTGGTGATGACCGGTCGAACATCGGCCATGACCGGCCATCTAGCAAAACAGTAGCCCCCTTTAGGGCCGGAATAGGAAAGGCCACCTCCTTGGCTGTCACCATGGCCAGTCCCGGCGCCAGAGGAGGTAAAACAACAAAACGCCACTGATGTCGACTGCCGCCTGACACGGTCACACAGTGCAAATATCACCCTCGAGGCGCCGAAATGCAGACCGACCAGCGGAACGGGCACTTCATAGTGGGGTTTTCACATTAGCGTTCAGCAGTGCCAGCACCACGACGCTTGCAGACGAAATTTGAAGCCATTCGGTCCAGCCACTAAAACGCTAATTAGAATCTAGTGACGCTGATGACCGTCACCTGGTCACGTGATCAGCCTAATGCAACACAAAAAAGCTCGGTATTTTTTCATTTTTCAACTTACGCAGCCCAAACTTTGGAAACTGGTCAAGAATCACCGCTAGTTACTCTGGGTAAAATATCAAAGCGGTACCTTCAGCCGTTATCGAGCACCCACACCCCAGGACGTCTGCCGGGTACAGGCAGTCGGTCCCATAGACAATGCATTGGACAGCGACGCAACTCCGATAGGAGCTCGGTGTTTGGCCGCCCCTTCACTTACAAGGCCAGTCTCGGTCTCAAATCACTCAGAAGGAGGCCTAGTTACATTTGCCAAAGGTTGAGCACCACAGCTCCTCAGGTCGCCGAGCGGCACGCCCCCAAAGTTGACCAATGATGTTTAAAGCGGTGAAATGAGGCGACTCTCGGACAAGCTGACCATTTTGCTCCCTCTCACCCGAAGGGGGCGAAAATTTCACAAATCGGCTAGCACCATTTCAGCTGTTGGTGGTCCAAAGCAGAAGGCGCCAGCGCCTCTGGTTACCGAGATGACCGCCCACAGACGCGCCCATCGGCGACCCGCCTCGATCGAGGGGAAACAGTCACACAGAAATGGGCGTGGCGCCTCAGAGAGAGCTTCGATCGCCCGGGGAATGGCCCTTCGTCACAGGGCACGAGTAGACGCGCATTTCAAGTGGTCGGACGGCAGGGGAAACGCCCATCTAGGGGCGGAAGTGAATGTTGCAAGCGAGAGGTTGCACTCGCTGGTAGGGTAAACACCAGTGGTCGACATCAACTAAAAGGCCCAAGGAAGGTGGTATGCACCACTTTTTTTTGCAGATTCAGCTGCAGACAGGCCCTGGCTGTGCCCCTGGTCCAAAGATGAAGCACTTTGGTGCAGTAGACTCGAAAGGCAGCATTATCACTTCTCCACCTCGAGGTGGAGACAGTACAGTGTGATCTGAAGACAGCAGCAGTCAACAGCAGCAGCAGCAGCAGCAGCATTCAGCATCTAGCAGACGATCAGTGGATCAACAGATCAACAGATCAACAGAGCAACAGAGCAACAGATCAACAGATCAACAGTACAGTGGTGGTGGCTCAGCAAAACGTTCATTGTGGGCGTATCTTACTACCGTTTGCCACCAAAATTACCCAGGACACAGAGAGAGACCTGCTGCAGCATCGTGTCAAAGCTCGAGACTGAACAAGGCCGGAAACGGAAACACCAGCGGACCAGGTCCAGCAGGTGGTGAAAAAAGAAACAAAAGTCAAAGCAAAAAGAGTCGCAGCAGCAGCAGGAATGATGATGATGATGATGATGGTGGGGGGGTCACTCACTCACTCACTCACTCACTCAGTCAGTCTACTCAGGCCGCCCAGCGGCCGATACGACCCCCCCCCCGCCCCTACACTCAACGAGCCTACATAAGAGTACTACATCGAAGCCGGACAGTGGACAGTGCTCAGGAGGAGGGGGGCAGTGGCCGGAATGAAGCAACGATACAGTGCCCCACCCCTCTGTGCGACTGCCTTGTCAGGCGAAGCAGAGGGAAGGGGAGGGGCCGACAAGGGACCCCATCGCAACGACCACCGAGGCGACAGACATTAGCACAGCCATCTGGCCGCCGGTAAAGAGTACACTCCTTCAGTGTGCTGTCTAGGTGCAGCCCACCGCTCTCTCCCACTCTCACAGCACTGTTCTCCGCAAATGATAAGAGCCTCTCTCTGTCACAGTGCACCAGCAGCAGTAGCAGTAGCAGCAGCCAGCAGCGTCACTGTGTAAGTGTGTGGGTTTGTTGTGATGCGATCGCACCGCTGCACTGCTGCCTCTCTGTCTGCCTGTCACACACTGCCGCAGCCGCCGCCGCCGCCAAAGGGAGGCAGTTGGACAAATTCTGCCAACTCCCACCAAAGGGACACCGTTCAAGTGGGTAGGGTGCCGCTTGGACCACCGAAAGAGAAGGACCTCCTGCGGCTACTGCCCAAAAAGCGCACGTTTCCGTCCAGCGGTTCGCCCGCACTCAGCGTCGAAAGAGAGCGAGGAGAGGGGGGGTGCGAAAGGGAACGTCAGGAAACGAGTCCACTCAAATGGCCGCCCCGGAGCCGGCGGAGCTCGCAGCGACCTGGGAGTGCTACCGTTAATCAGTTCACGACTGGTGCTAAGCAGTGCACCCAAAGGGGGGTGAGGTAGAGCACTGCATCATAGAGCTATAAGCGACAACGTCTTTGCAGTCCTCACAACAGCAGTGGTGATGACCGGTCGAACATCGGCCATGACCGGCCATCTAGCAAAACAGTAGCCCCTTTAGGGCCGGAATAGGAAAGGCCACCTCCTTGGCTGTCACCATGGCCAGTCCCGGCGCCAGAGGAGGTAAAACAACAAAACGCCACTGATGTCGACTGCCGCCTGACACGGTCACACAGTGCAAATATCACCCTCGAGGCGCCGAAATGCAGACCGACCAGCGGAACGGGCACTTCATAGTGGGGTTTTCACATTAGCGTTCAGCAGTGCCAGCACCACGACGCTTGCAGACGAAATTTGAAGCCATTCGGTCCAGCCACTAAAACGCTAATTAGAATCTAGTGACGCTGATGACCGTCACCTGGTCACGTGATCAGCCTAATGCAACACAAAAAAGCTCGGTATTTTTTCATTTTTCAACTTACGCAGCCCAAACTTTGGAAACTGGTCAAGAATCACCGCTAGTTACTCTGGGTAAAATATCAAAGCGGTACCTTCAGCCGTTATCGAGCACCCCACACCCCAGGACGTCTGCCGGGTACAGGCAGTCGGTCCCATAGACAATGCATTGGACAGCGACGCAACTCCGATAGGAGCTCGGTGTTTGGCCGCCCCTTCACTTACAAGGCCAGTCTCGGTCTCAAATCACTCAGAAGGAGGCCTAGTTACATTTGCCAAAGGTTGAGCACCACAGCTCCTCAGGTCGCCGAGCGGCACGCCCCCAAAGTTGACCAATGATGTTTAAAGCGGTGAAATGAGGCGACTCTCGGACAAGCTGACCATTTTGCTCCCTCTCACCCGAAGGGGGCGAAAATTTCACAAATCGGCTAGCACCATTTCAGCTGTTGGTGGTCCAAAGCAGAAGGCGCCAGCGCCTCTGGTTACCGAGATGACCGCCCACAGACGCGCCCATCGGCGACCCGCCTCGATCGAGGGGAAACAGTCACACAGAAATGGGCGTGGCGCCTCAGAGAGAGCTTCGATCGCCCGGGGAATGGCCCTTCGTCACAGGGCACGAGTAGACGCGCATTTCAAGTGGTCGGACGGCAGGGGAAACGCCCATCTAGGGGCGGAAGTGAATGTTGCAAGCGAGAGGTTGCACTCGCTGGTAGGGTAAACACCAGTGGTCGACATCAACTAAAAGGCCCAAGGAAGGTGGTATGCACCACTTTTTTTTGCAGATTCAGCTGCAGACAGGCCCTGGCTGTGCCCCTGGTCCAAAGATGAAGCACTTTGGTGCAGTAGACTCGAAAGGCAGCATTATCACTTCTCCACCTCGAGGTGGAGACAGTACAGTGTGATCTGAAGACAGCAGCAGTCAACAGCAGCAGCAGCAGCAGCAGCATTCAGCATCTAGCAGACGATCAGTGGATCAACAGATCAACAGATCAACAGAGCAACAGAGCAACAGATCAACAGATCAACAGTACAGTGGTGGTGGCTCAGCAAAACGTTCATTGTGGGCGTATCTTACTACCGTTTGCCACCAAAATTACCCAGGACACAGAGAGAGACCTGCTGCAGCATCGTGTCAAAGCTCGAGACTGAACAAGGCCGGAAACGGAAACACCAGCGGACCAGGTCCAGCAGGTGGTGAAAAAAGAAACAAAAGTCAAAGCAAAAAGAGTCGCAGCAGCAGCAGGAATGATGATGATGATGATGATGGTGGGGGGGTCACTCACTCACTCACTCACTCACTCAGTCAGTCTACTCAGGCCGCCCAGCGGCCGATACGACCCCCCCCCCCGCCCCTACACTCAACGAGCCTACATAAGAGTACTACATCGAAGCCGGACAGTGGACAGTGCTCAGGAGGAGGGGGGCAGTGGCCGGAATGAAGCAACGATACAGTGCCCCACCCCTCTGTGCGACTGCCTTGTCAGGCGAAGCAGAGGGAAGGGGAGGGGCCGACAAGGGACCCCATCGCAACGACCACCGAGGCGACAGACATTAGCACAGCCATCTGGCCGCCGGTAAAGAGTACACTCCTTCAGTGTGCTGTCTAGGTGCAGCCCACCGCTCTCTCCCACTCTCACAGCACTGTTCTCCGCAAATGATAAGAGCCTCTCTCTGTCACAGTGCACCAGCAGCAGTAGCAGTAGCAGCAGCCAGCAGCGTCACTGTGTAAGTGTGTGGGTTTGTTGTGATGCGATCGCACCGCTGCACTGCTGCCTCTCTGTCTGCCTGTCACACACTGCCGCAGCCGCCGCCGCCGCCAAAGGGAGGCAGTTGGACAAATTCTGCCAACTCCCACCAAAGGGACACCGTTCAAGTGGGTAGGGTGCCGCTTGGACCACCGAAAGAGAAGGACCTCCTGCGGCTACTGCCCAAAAAGCGCACGTTTCCGTCCAGCGGTTCGCCCGCAATCAGCGTCGAAAGAGAGCGAGGAGAGGGGGGGTACGAAAGGGGACGCCAGGAAACGAGTCCACTGAAATGGCCGCCCCTGGGTCGGCGGAGCTCGCAGCGACCTGGGAGTGCTACCGTTAATCAGTTCACGACTGGTGCTAAGCAGTGCACCCAAAGGGGGGTGAGGTAGAGCACTGCATCATAGAGCTATAAGCGACAACGTCTTTGCAGTCCTCACAACAGCAGTGGTGATGACCGGTCGAACATCGGCCATGACCGGCCATCTAGCAAAACAGTAGCCCCCTTTAGGGCCGGAATAGGAAAGGCCACCTCCTTGGCTGTCACCATGGCCAGTCCCGGCGCCAGAGGAGGTAAAACAACAAAACGCCACTGATGTCGACTGCCGCCTGACACGGTCACACAGTGCAAATATCACCCTCGAGGCGCCGAAATGCAGACCGACCAGCGGAACGGGCACTTCATAGTGGGGTTTTCACATTAGCGTTCAGCAGTGCCAGCACCACGACGCTTGCAGACGAAATTTGAAGCCATTCGGTCCAGCCACTAAAACGCTAATTAGAATCTAGTGACGCTGATGACCGTCACCTGGTCACGTGATCAGCCTAATGCAAACAAAAAAAGCTCGGTATTTTTTCATTTTTCAACTTACGCAGCCCAAACTTTGGAAACTGGTCAAGAATCACCGCTAGTTACTCTGGGTAAAATATCAAAGCGGTACCTTCAGCCGTTATCGAGCACCCCACACCCCAGGACGTCTGCCGGGTACAGGCAGTCGGTCCCATAGACAATGCATTGGACAGCGACGCAACTCCGATAGGAGCTCGGTGTTTGGCCGCCCCTTCACTTACAAGGCCAGTCTCGGTCTCAAATCACTCAGAAGGAGGCCTAGTTACATTTGCCAAAGGTTGAGCACCACAGCTCCTCAGGTCGCCGAGCGGCACGCCCCCAAAGTTGACCAATGATGTTTAAAGCGGTGAAATGAGGCGACTCTCGGACAAGCTGACCATTTTGCTCCCTCTCACCCGAAGGGGGCGAAAATTTCACAAATCGGCTAGCACCATTTCAGCTGTTGGTGGTCCAAAGCAAAGGCGCCAGCGCCTCTGGTTACCGAGATGACCGCCCACAGACGCGCCCATCGGCGACCCGCCTCGATCGAGGGGAAACAGTCACACAGAAATGGGCGTGGCGCCTCAGAGAGAGCTTCGATCGCCCGGGAATGGCCCTTCGTCACAGGGCACGAGTAGACGCGCATTTCAAGTGGTCGGACGGCAGGGGAAACGCCATCTAGGGGCGGAAGTGAATGTTGCAAGCGAGAGGTTGCACTCGCTGGTAGGGTAAACACCAGTGGTCGACATCAACTAAAAGGCCCAAGGAAGGTGGTATGCACCACTTTTTTTTGCAGATTCAGCTGCAGACAGGCCCTGGCTGTGCCCCTGGTCCAAAGATGAAGCACTTTGGTGCAGTAGACTCGAAAGGCAGCATTATCACTTCTCCACCTCGAGGTGGAGACAGTACAGTGTGATCTGAAGACAGCAGCAGTCAACAGCAGCAGCAGCAGCAGCAGCATTCAGCATCTAGCAGACGATCAGTGGATCAACAGATCAACAGATCAACAGAGCAACAGAGCAACAGATCAACAGATCAACAGTACAGTGGTGGTGGCTCAGCAAAACGTTCATTGTGGGCGTATCTTACTACCGTTTGCCACCAAAATTACCCAGGACACAGAGAGAGACCTGCTGCAGCATCGTGTCAAAGCTCGAGACTGAACAAGGCCGGAAACGGAAACACCAGCGGACCAGGTCCAGCAGGTGGTGAAAAAAGAAACAAAAGTCAAAGCAAAAAGAGTCGCGCAGCAGCAGCGAATGATGATGATGATGATGATGGTGGGGGGGTCACTCACTCACTCACTCACTCACTCAGTCAGTCTACTCAGGCCGCCCAGCGGCCGATACGACCCCCCCCCCGCCCCTACACTCAACGAGCCTACATAAGAGTACTACATCGAAGCCGGACAGTGGACAGTGCTCAGGAGGAGGGGGGCAGTGGCCGGAATGAAGCAACGATACAGTGCCCCACCCCTCTGTGCGACTGCCTTGTCAGGCGAAGCAGAGGGAAGGGGAGGGGCCGACAAGGGACCCCATCGCAACGACCACCGAGGCGACAGACATTAGCACAGCCATCTGGCCGCCGGTAAAGAGTACACTCCTTCAGTGTGCTGTCTAGGTGCAGCCCACCGCTCTCTCCCACTCTCACAGCACTGTTCTCCGCAAATGATAAGAGCCTCTCTCTGTCACAGTGCACCAGCAGCAGTAGCAGTAGCAGCAGCCAGCAGCGTCACTGTGTAAGTGTGTGGGTTTGTTGTGATGCGATCGCACCGCTGCACTGCTGCCTCTCTGTCTGCCTGTCACACACTGCCGCAGCCGCCGCCGCCGCCCAAAGGGAGGCAGTTGGACAAATTCTGCCAACTCCCACCAAAGGGACACCGTTCAAGTGGGTAGGGTGCCGCTTGGACCACCGAAAGAGAAGGACCTCCTGCGGCTACTGCCCAAAAAGCGCACGTTTCCGTCCAGCGGTTCGCCCGCAATCAGCGTCGAAAGAGAGCGAGGAGAGGGGGGGTACGAAAGGGGACGCCAGGAAACGAGTCCACTGAAATGGCCGCCCCTGGGTCGGCGGAGCTCGCAGCGACCTGGGAGTGCTACCGTTAATCAGTTCACGACTGGTGCTAAGCAGTGCACCCAAAGGGGGGTGAGGTAGAGCACTGCATCATAGAGCTATAAGCGACAACGTCTTTGCAGTCCTCACAACAGCAGTGGTGATGACCGGTCGAACATCGGCCATGACCGGCCATCTAGCAAAACAGTAGCCCCCTTTAGGGCCGGAATAGGAAAGGCCACCTCCTTGGCTGTCACCATGGCCAGTCCCGGCGCCAGAGGAGGTAAAACAACAAAACGCCACTGATGTCGACTGCCGCCTGACACGGTCACACAGTGCAAATATCACCCTCGAGGCGCCGAAATGCAGACCGACCAGCGGAACGGGCACTTCATAGTGGGGTTTTCACATTAGCGTTCAGCAGTGCCAGCACCACGACGCTTGCAGACGAAATTTGAAGCCATTCGGTCCAGCCACTAAAACGCTAATTAGAATCTAGTGACGCTGATGACCGTCACCTGGTCACGTGATCAGCCTAATGCAACACAAAAAAGCTCGGTATTTTTTCATTTTTCAACTTACGCAGCCCAAACTTTGGAAACTGGTCAAGAATCACCGCTAGTTACTCTGGGTAAAATATCAAAGCGGTACCTTCAGCCGTTATCGAGCACCCCACACCCCAGGACGTCTGCCGGGTACAGGCAGTCGGTCCCATAGACAATGCATTGGACAGCGACGCAACTCCGATAGGAGCTCGGTGTTTGGCCGCCCCTTCACTTACAAGGCCAGTCTCGGTCTCAAATCACTCAGAAGGAGGCCTAGTTACATTTGCCAAAGGTTGAGCACCACAGCTCCTCAGGTCGCCGAGCGGCACGCCCCCAAAGTTGACCAATGATGTTTAAAGCGGTGAAATGAGGCGACTCTCGGACAAGCTGACCATTTTGCTCCCTCTCACCCGAAGGGGGCGAAAATTTCACAAATCGGCTAGCACCATTTCAGCTGTTGGTGGTCCAAAGCAGAAGGCGCCAGCGCCTCTGGTTACCGAGATGACCGCCCACAGACGCGCCCATCGGCGACCCGCCTCGATCGAGGGGAAACAGTCACACAGAAATGGGCGTGGCGCCTCAGAGAGAGCTTCGATCGCCCGGGGAATGGCCCTTCGTCACAGGGCACGAGTAGACGCGCATTTCAAGTGGTCGGACGGCAGGGGAAACGCCCATCTAGGGGCGGAAGTGAATGTTGCAAGCGAGAGGTTGCACTCGCTGGTAGGGTAAACACCAGTGGTCGACATCAACTAAAAGGCCCAAGGAAGGTGGTATGCACCACTTTTTTTTGCAGATTCAGCTGCAGACAGGCCCTGGCTGTGCCCCTGGTCCAAAGATGAAGCACTTTGGTGCAGTAGACTCGAAAGGCAGCATTATCACTTCTCCACCTCGAGGTGGAGACAGTACAGTGTGATCTGAAGACAGCAGCAGTCAACAGCAGCAGCAGCAGCAGCAGCATTCAGCATCTAGCAGACGATCAGTGGATCAACAGATCAACAGATCAACAGAGCAACAGAGCAACAGATCAACAGATCAACAGTACAGTGGTGGTGGCTCAGCAAAACGTTCATTGTGGGCGTATCTTACTACCGTTTGCCACCAAAATTACCCAGGACACAGAGAGAGACCTGCTGCAGCATCGTGTCAAAGCTCGAGACTGAACAAGGCCGGAAACGGAAACACCAGCGGACCAGGTCCAGCAGGTGGTGAAAAAAGAACAAAAGTCAAAGCAAA
>JAMZRA010000125.1:0-20662 GCA_024499935.1 Tyrophagus putrescentiae
TAATAAACTCTTCCTTCTCCCCCTTATCTTTGGTGTCTCGTCTGTGACCAAGGTCTGACATTGGTAAAAGCGATAAAACAGTGCGATTAAAAAGTTTTAATCTGCTGCAAAATGCAGAATAAATTTTAAAAATAAAATGTAAAGTTAAAAATAAAAATAATAACAACCAAATCAGAAGAACTACTTCTTCTTGGAGCCGGACGGAGCAGAGGAAGCCCCGGCAGTAGAGGCCTTGGTTGAGCTGGACTTGCTTGCGCCCTCAGCCGAGCCAGCACCTTGAATGTGCAAGAATGGCTGCGAAGGAGATCCGGCCGAAGCTGGATAGGCAGCTGCCAAGCTGGACACTTGAACGGAGCTGGGAAAAATAAAAACCTCCTGGTTCTGCACAGTCACCAGAGACTGGAGGGCGCCAGCACCACCTGCGGCCTGCAGCTGGGCCAAGAGGGCAGGAGGAATGGTGAAGACATTCTGCACGACGATGATGGTCGGGCGGAAGATGATGGTGTTTGGAGCAGTGCTTTCGGGAGCAGTAGCATCGGCGGCGCGAGGACTGACTGAAGGGGCAGCAGCAGAAGAGGGTTTAGGGGAAACCACTTCAGAACCAACTTTAGGCAGCACGCTTGGTTCCCGCTCAGAGGGTTCACGGAGTAGCAGATCAGAAGTAAGGGCAGACTGCTCTCTGGCAGAGGGCTTAATTGATTGGGTAAAAAATTGGTAAAAGTTAAACTGGTAGTTTATAAAGTTAGAAAACACAAACCTCACGACTAGGCACAGAGGGCCCACCCGTAGTCTTGGAAGGATCACGCATTGAAGCCTGTTAAAAAGTTAAAAAATGTAAAAAAAGTAGGCAGTTATGGTCACAAATTAAAACATACTTCTTTTCCAATGCCAGAAACGCCAGTAGTTTTCGAAGGCTGCAATTGCAAAAAAAAGTTAGTAAACGTCAAACCAAAAAAAAATCATTATTTTACTTCTCTAGAACTGGGTTCTTTTGAGGGGATCGATGGGTCAAGGGCACGACCACTAGGTTCTCTGGTGCTTGGCTGTTTAAAATATCATCAAAAGTGAGAATAACCGAGTTGCCCAGATTATAAAACAACTAACCTCTTTTCCTGGAGCTGAGGGGGCTTTTCCTAAAGCACTTGCCTCTCGTGCACTTGGCTGTTTATAAAAAGTAGTTAGGAGAAAGTTGATCAGTGTTTAAATAATTACCTCTCTTCCGGGTGCAGAAACTCCACCAGCAGTCTTTGAGGGTTCACGACTCGAGGGCTTAAAAACAAAAATTAGGTTGGGATATTGAGCAAAAAAATTATACTTACTTCCTGTTTGATGCCTGAAAGACCGCCAGTTTTTGAAGGGTCTCTAGCGCTCGCCTAAAAGTTTTAAATAAAGTTTAACATTGGAGTTGGTTAGAATCAATTTTACCTCTCTTCCTGGCGCCGAGACACCTCCTGCAGTTTGAGAAGGGTCCCGCATTGAGGCCTGTGATAAAAAAGAGTAAGTCGAAACTGGTAATTATCAGACTACTTTACAAACCTCTTTGCCAATACTAGAAGCACCAGATTTGCTTGGCTACAAGCAAAAAAAATTAAAAACACAAACAAATAAACAGCTCCGAAAACAAACCTCTCTGGCACTGGGCTCCTTAGAAGCGAGGGAAGGGTCAGCTCCTCCTTTACTTGGTTCTCTGGTGCTTGGCTATTTAAAAAGTAAATAAAAGTGAGAATAAACTCGTTAACCAGATTTTAAAACAACTAACCTCTTTTCCTGGAGCTGAGGGGGCTTTTCCTAAAGCACTTGCCTCCCGTGCACTTGGCTGTTTGTAAAAATTAGTTAGCAAAAAGTTAACCACATTGTTTAAACTTTTCACCTCTCTTCCTGGCGCCGAAACTCCACCAGCGGTTTTTGAAGGTTCACGACTCGAGGGCTGTTGAAGAGAAAGGTTAGTCGAAACTGGTAATTCTTGAATGCTCCTATTACCTCTTTACCGATTCCAGAGGCACCAGATTTGCTTGGCTACAAGAAAAAAAATTAAAAACACAAACAAATAAACAGCTCCGAAAACAAACCTCTCGGCCACTGGGCTCTTTAGAAGCAAGAGAAGGGTCAGCACCTCCTTTACTTGGTTCTCTGGCACTAGCCTAAAAATTCATAACACATGTTACATTGGAATTAAATAAGTTTTTGTTTACCTCTTTTCCAGGTGCTGAAACACCATCAGCAGTTTTAGACGGTTCACGACTCGAGGGCTTAGAAAAAAAACTAGGTTAGATAATAAAGAAAAAAAATTATACTCACTTCCTGCTTGATCCCTGAAAGACCACTGGTTTTTGACGGCTTATGATAAAAGCAGATTAGATTGGGTACAATTGCTACTTTGAATTAGTAACTACCTCTCGCGAACTCGGTTCCTTGCCTGCAATGCTAGGTTGGCGACTTGATTGCTCCCTACCAGGAGCTGAGGGGGCGGTTCCCAAAGCACTTGCTTCTCTGGCACTCGGCTGTTCACAAAAAATAAAAATAAAAAACAAAATACTAAAAATGAAAAAACAATGCTCACCTCTCTTCCTGGCGCAGAAACTCCACCAGCAGTCTTTGAAGGCTCACGACTCGAGGGCTGTTATAGAAAAAAGTTAGTCAAAACTGATAACTATCGAATTGCTCCACTCACCTCTTTTCCGATACCAGATGCACCAGATTTGCTTGGCTAAAAAAATTAAATTAAAAACACAAATAAGTTAATAGCTCCAAATACAAACCTCTCTGGCACTGGGCTCCTTAGAAGCGAGAGAAGGATCAGCTCCTCCTTTACTCGGCTCTCTGGTGCTTGGCTGTTAAAAAAAATAACAAAAGTGAGAATAAACGCGTTGACCAGATTATAAAACATCTCACCTCTTTTCCTGGAGCTGAGGGGGCTTTTCCTAAAGCACTTGCCTCCCGTGCACTTGGCTGTTTGTAAAAATTAGTTAGCAAAAAGTTAACCACATTGTTAAACTTTCACCTCTCTTCCTGGCGCCGAACACCACCAGCGGTTTTTGAAGGTTCACGACTCGAGGGCTGTTGAGAGATATTATCGAAACTGTAATTCTTGACTGCTCTATTCCTCTTACAATTCAGAGGGACACCAGACTTGCTGGGCTCCCTTGAGCTCGGCTGAGAAAGTTTAAAGAAGTCAAAACAAAAGACTTGAACAGATTTCAAAAAATACTCACTTCTTTTCCTAGAGCTGAGGAGCGTGTTCCAAAGCACTCGGCTCTTGGGCTTGGCTGTATTATATAAAGTAGAAAATGTGAAATTAAAATAACAATCATCACCTCTTTTCTAAAGCGAAGGAGCGTTTCCCAAAGCACTGGCTCTCTGGCGCACTTGGCTGTTATAAAAAAGTTAAAAAAAGTTAATAAATGATTTGAATATTACCTCTCTTCCTGGGCCGAAACCCACAGCAGTCTTTGAAGGCTCACGACTCGAGGGCTGTTGAAAAAACAGGTGAATGAAGTTGAGAAACGTAACTGAATGCTACTTACCTCTTTTCCAATACCAGATGCACAGGACTGGCTTGGCTACAAAATCAATAAATCTAAAAAACGGTAGACCAATTACAAAAATTTACTTCTCGCGGGGTTCCTTAGTAGCCAGTGAAGGAGTGCCAGTTTCGCTGGGTGTCTTTGAGCTCTGGCTTAAAGTTTAAAGTCGAGTAACAGTTTGACCAGTTAAAAAATCACTCTCACCTCTTTTCCTATTGCTGAAGGGGGTTTTCCAAGCACTTGCTCTCTGGCGCTGGTATGCATAAAAAGTATTAGCAGGACGTTAATCAATTGTTTGATATGTTACTCTCTTCTGGCGCCGAATCACCAGCATGCAGTCTTTGAGGGTCACGACTCGAGGCTTAAGAACATGATAATGGTATATTGGGCAAAAAATTATACTCACTTCCCTGGTTTGATCCCGATAGACCACAGTTTTGAGGGCTCTCTAGCCTCGCCTAAAGTTTTAAAACTAAAGCGTTACATTGTAAAGCTGGTTGTGAATCATTTACCTCTCTTCCTGGCCGAACAACACCAAACAGCAGTCTTGAGGTTCACGCCGAGGCTGTTGAAGATGAAAAGGTTAGTCAAAACTGGTTAAAATCTTACTGCCTATTACCTCTTTAACACTTCCAGAGGCACCAGATTTGCTTGGCTACAAAACAAATAACATAACACGGGTTTACCATCACAAAAATTACTCTCTGCGCTTGTTCCTTAGTAGCCAGTGAGGGAGTGCCAGTTTGCTGGGTTCTCTTGAGCTCGGCTAAAAGATTAAAAGTCAGAATAATGCTGAACCAGAATGTAAACCTCCTTCTTTCCTGGAGCTGCTAGGGGCGTTGTACCCAAGCACTCTGGTCTCTAGCGCTAGGCTACTCCAAAAAGTATTACAAAAAGTTTATCAAACTTTTGAATAGTTTACCTCCTCTTCCTGGTGCCGAAACTCCACCAGCAGTTTTTGAAGGCTCACGACTCGAGGGCTGTTGTAAAAAAAGTTAGTCGAAGCTAATAACTATCAAATTGCTCCACTCACCTCTTTTCCAATACCAGATGCACCAGATTTGCTTGGCTAAAAAAAATAAATTAAAAACACAAACAAGTTAATAGCTCCAAAAACTAACCTCTCTGGCACTGGGCTCCTTAGAAGCGAGGGAAGGGTCAGCTCCTACTTTACTCGGTTCTCTGGTGCTTGGCTGTTAAAAAATAATAAAAGTGAGAATAAACGCGTTGACCAGATTATAAAACATCTCACCTCTTTTCCTGGAGCTGAGGGGGCTTTTCCTAAAGCACTTGCCTCCCGTGCACTTGGCTGTTTGTAGAAATTAGTTAGCAAAAAATTCAAAAACTTCTTGAATATTTTACCTCTCTTCCTGGCGCCGAAACTCCACTTGCAGTCTTTGAAGGCTCCCTGCTTGAAGGCTGTTGTAGAAACCAGTGAGATGAAGTTGATAAAAACGAAGAAATCAACTTACCTCTTTGCCAATACCAGATGCGCCAGATTTGCTTGGCTACAAGAAAATAAAATTAAAAACGCAAACAAATTAACTCCGAAAACAAACCTCTCTGCCACTGGGCTCTTTAGAAGCGAGGGAAGGGTCAGCACCTCTTTTACTTGGTTCTCTTGTACTTGGCTGTTTGAAAAATCATCAAAAATGAGAATAAAGGCGTTAGCAAGTTTTTAAAAAACTCACCTCTTTTCCTGGAGCTGAGGGGGCTTTACCCAAAGCACTTGCCTCCCGTGCACTTGGCTGTTTGTAGAAATAAGTTAGCAAAAAGTTAATCACATTGTTTGAATATTTCACCTCTCTTCCGGGTGCAGAAACTCCACCAGCAGTCTTTGAGGGTTCACGACTCGAGGGCTTAAGAACAATGATAAGGTTGGTATATTGGGCAAAAAATTATACTCACTTCCTGTTTGATCCCCGATAGACCACCAGTTTTTGAGGGCTCTCTAGCACTCGCCTAAAAGTTTTAAACTAAGCGTTACATTGGAGCTGGTTGGAATCTATTTTACCTCTCTTCCTGGCGCCGAAACACCTCCTCCAGTTTGAGAGGGGTCCCGCATTGAGGCCTGTTGTTAAAATAAGTTAGTCTAACCTGAAAAATACTTATTTGACTGCTCCACAAACCTCTTTGCCAATACCAGATGCACCAGATTTGCTTGGCTACAAGAAAATTAAATTAAAAACACAAACAAGTTAATAGCTCCGAAAACAAACCTCTCTGGCACTGGGCTCCTTAGAAGCGAGGGAAGGGTCAGCTCCTCCTTTACTTGGTTCTCTGGTGCTTGGCTGTTTAAAAAGTAAATAAAAGTGAGAATAAAAGGGTTGGGCAAATTATAAATAACTTTCCTCTTTTCCTGGAGCTGAAGGGGCTTTTCCTAAAGCACTTGCCTCCCGTGCACTTGGCTAACAGAGAAAACAGTTAACAAAAAATAAAATTAAATATTTGAACAATCACCTCTCTTCCTGGCGCCGAAACTCCACCAGCAGTCTTTGAAGGCTCACGACTCGAGGGCTATTAATGAAATAAGTTAGTCAAAACCGTTTATTATCAGACCATTTCACAAACCTCTTTTCCAATACCAGAGGCACCAGATTTGCTTGGTTCTCTTGTGCTAGGCTGAAAGTTTAAAAAAATCAGAATAATGCCATGGTCAAATATAAAAAAAACTCACTTCTTTTCCTAAACCAGAAGGGACATTTCCCAAAGCACTCGGCTCTCTTGCACTTGGCTGTTCATAAAAAGTAGTTAGCAAAAAGTTACTCAAATTATTTGAATATTTACCTCTCTTCCTGGCGCCGAAACTCCACCAGCAGTTTTTGAAGGCTCACGACTCGAGGGCTGTTGTATAAAACAGTGAAATGAAGTTGAGAAAAACGAAGAAATCAACTTACCTCCTTTCCTATACCAGATGCACCTGATTTGCTTGGCTATAAGCAAAAAAAATTAAAACACAAACAAGATAAAAGCTCTGAAAACAAACCTCTCTGCCACTGGGCTCTTTAGAAGCGAGGGAAGGGTCAGTCCCTCTTTTACTTGGTTCTCTTGCACTGGCCTAAAGTTTAGTTAGCATTAGTTATAATACAATATTACACAAAAATAGTTTTATCAAGGACAGAAAAAAAATGATAAAAGTGATAACTTAGCAACAACAGTTATACTTACTTCTGGTTTGATGCCGGAGGGGTCACTAGTCTTCGACGGCTAATGATAAAGGGAGATTAGGATTGGGTACGGTCAAAATTTTTATTTTATAACTACCTCTCGCGAGCTGGGTTCCTTGCCTGCTGTGCTGGGTTGGCGCCCAGATTGCTCTCTACCAGGGGCTGAGGGGGCGGTTCCTATAGCACTGGGCTCTCTGGCGCTTGGCTGTTTATATTAAGTAGTTAGACAAAAACTAATCAATTTTAAACAAGTTTACCTCTCTTCCTGGCGCCGAAACTCCACCAGCAGTCTTTGAAGGCTCACGACTTGAGGGCTATTAATAAAATAAGTTAGTCAAAACAATTATTATCAGACTACTTCACAAACCTCTTTTCCAATTCCAGAGGCACCAGATTTGCTTGGCTACATAATAAAATAACAATAAAAACGAGGAGACCAATTACAAAAACTTACTTCTCTTCCACTGGGTTCTTTGGTAACCAGCGAGGGTGCGCCCGATTTGCTGGGTTCTCTTGAGCTCGGCTGAAATTTAAAATAATTAAAATAATGCCCTGACCAAGTTTAAAAAAAGTTCACCTCTTTTCCTAAACCTGAAGGGGCGTTTCCCAAAGCACTCGGCTCTCGGGCGCTTGGCTGTTCATAAAAAGTAGTTTGAAAAAAGTTTATCAAATTATTTGAATATTTACCTCTCTTCCTGGTGCCGAAACTCCACCAGCAGTCTTTGAAGGCTCACGACTCGAGGGCTGTTAGAGAAATCAGTGAGATGAAGTTGAGAAAAACTAAGAAATCAACTTACCTCCTTTCCAATGCCAGATGCACCTGATTTGCTTGGCTATAAGCAAAAAAAAATTAAAACACAAACAAGATGAAAGCTCTGAAAACTAACCTCTCGGCCACTGGGCTCTTTAGAAGCAAGGGAAGGTCCTTTACTAGGTTCTCTGGTGCTTGGCTGTTTAAAAAGTTAATAAAAGTGAGAATAAACGAGTTGACCTGATTATAAAACAACTAACCTCTTTTCCTGGAGCTGAAGGGGCTTTTCCCAACGCACTTGCTTCCCGTGCACTTGGCTGTTGGTAAAAATTAGTTAACAGAAAGTTTGTCAAGTTATTTAAATATTTACCTCTCTTCCTGGTGCCGAAACACCACCTGCAGTCTTTGAAGGCTCACGACTCGAGGGCTATTAGTAAAATAAGTTAGTCAAAACCGTTTATTATTTGATTGCTCCACTCACCTCTTTGCCAATACCAGAGACACCAGATTTGCTGGGCTCCCTTGAGCTCGGCTGAAAGTTTAAAGAAGTCAAAACAATGACTTGAACAGATTTAAAAAATACTCACCTCTTTTCCTAAAGCAGAAGGAGCGTTTCCCAAAGCACTCGGCTCTCTGGCGCTTGGCTGTTCATAAAAAGTAGTTTAAAAAAGTTAGTAAAACTATTTGAATATTTACCTCTCTTCCTGGCGCCGAAACGCCACCTGCAGTCTTTGAAGGTTCACGACTCGAGGGCTGTTGAAGAGAAAGGTTAGTCAAAACTGGTAATTCTTGACTGCTCCACAAACCTCTTTGCCAATACCAGATGCGCCAGATTTGCTTGGCTACAAGAAAATAAAATTAAAAACACAAACAATTAACTCCTAAAACAAACCTCTCTGCCACTGGGCTCCTTAGAAGCGAGGGAAGGGTCAGCACCTCCTTTACTTGGTTCTCTGGCACTGGCCTGAAATTTTGTTTTTAGGACTAGTTCAGTAAACAAAAAAAGTAGTTTTATCATACTTCACGCCCTTGAGCGGAGGGGGCGTTACCCAATGCACTCGGTTCTCTTGCACTTGGCTACTCAAAAAAAGAAGTTAGCAAAAAATTTCTCCAATTGTTTGGATATTTCACCTCTCTTCCTGGCGCCGAAACTCCACCAGCAGTCTTTGAAGGCTCACGACTCGAGGGCTGTTATAGAAATCAGTGAGATGAAGTTGAGAAAAGCGAACCAATGTACTTACCTCTTTGCCAATACCAGATGCACCAGATTTGCTTGGCTACATGAAAATAAAATTAAAAACACAAACAAATTAACTCCTAAAACAAACCTCTCTGCCACTGGGCTCCTTAGAAGCGAGGGAAGGGTCAGCACCTCCTTTACTTGGTTCTCTTGCACTGGCCTAAAATTAAAACATTGAGATTAGTAATATTATACAATTGAAAAATAGTTTTATCATACTTCACGCCCTTGAGCGGAGGGAGCGTTACCCAATGCACTTGGCTAAAATAGAAAAATATATGAAAAACCTTTAAAATAATATTTCAGATTATCATACTTCTCGAGCTGAAGCTTCTCTGCCAGTAACTGATGGTGTACCCGATTTGCTAGGCTAAAAAATAATTAAAGTTAAAAAAAAGACGGATTAATTGTAAACAAACTTCTCTGGTGCTGGGCTCTCTAGTGCTCGGCTGTTAAAGAAATTTTTTAAATTAAAAAATGTTTTGACCAGTTTTTAAAATAACTCACCTCCTTTCCTAAACCAGAAGGGGCGTTTCCCAAAACACTCGGCTCTCTAGCACTTGGCTGTTTATTTAAAAAAGTTAGAAAAAAGTGAAATAAACTGTTTGAATAATCACCTCTCTTCCTGGCGCAGAAACTCCACCAGCAGTCTTTGAAGGTTCACGAGTTGAGGGCTGTTGTAAAAATGAATTAGTTAAAACTAGTAATTATTTGTCTACTCTACATACCTCTTTTCCAATACCAGAAGCACCAGATTTGCTGGGTTCTCTTGAGCTAGGCTAAAAATTTCAAAAAATCAAAACATTGTTTCAACCAAATTTAAAAATATCTCACTTCTTTTCCTAGAGCTGAGGGGGCGTTTCCCAAAGCACTTGGCTCTCTGGTGCTCGGCTGTTAATAAAAAGTAGTAGAATAAAATTGAAAAAAGCAAACAGATCAACTCACTTCTTTTCCTAAACCTGAAGGAGCGTTTCCCAAAGCACTCGGCTCTCTCGCACTTGGCTGTTCATTAAAAAAAAGTTAAGAAAAAGTTCATCAAATTGTTTAAAGATTTCACCTCTCTTCCTGGCGCAGAAACTCCACCAGAAGTTTTTGAAGGCTCCCTGGTCGAGGGCTGTTGTAGAAACCAGTGAGATGAAGTTGAGAAAAACAAATAACTTTACAAACCTCTTTTCCGATTCCAGAGGCACCAGATTTGCTTGGCTACAAAATAAAATAAGAATAAAAACGGGTAAACGATATACAAAAACTTACTTCTCTCCCACTGGGTTCTTTGGTAACCAGTGAGGGTGCACCAGATTTGCTGGGTTCTCTTGAGCTAGGCTGAAAGTTTAAAAAAGTCAAAATATTGCCAGTACCAAGTATAAAAATAACTCACCTCTTTTCCTAAACCTGAAGGGGCGTTTCCCAAAGCACTAGGCTCTCGGGTACTTGGCTGCTCATAAAAAAAGTTGAGAAAGTTAACTAGAACATTTGAATAATCACCTCTCTTCCTGGCGCCGAAACACCACCAGCAGTCTTTGAGGGCTCACGACTCGAGGGCTGTTATAGAAAAAAGTTAGTCAAAACTGGTGATTATTAGACTACTCCACAAACCTCTTTTCCAATACCAGAGGCCCCAGATTTGCTTGGTTCTCTTGAGCTAGGCTGAAAGTTTAAAAAAGTCAGAATAATGCTTTGACCAAATTTAAAAAAGTTCACCTCTTTTCCTAAACCAGAAGGGGCGTTTCCCAAAGCACTAGGCTCTCGGGTACTTGGCTGCTCATAAAAAAAATTGAGAAAGTTAACTAGAACATTTGAATAATCACCTCTCTTCCTGGTGCCGAAACTCCACCAGCAGTTTTTGAAGGCTCACGACTTGAGGGCTACAAAAAAAGTTCTTTAAAACTTGTAAATAGAAAACTGCTTCACAAACCTCTTTTCCAATACCAGAGGCACCAGATTTGCTTGGCTACAAACAAAAAAAAAATAAAACACAAACAAGATAAAAATTATGAAAACAAACCTCTCTGCCACTGGGCTCTTTAGAAGCGAGAGAAGGGTCAGTTCCTCCTTTACTTGGTTCTCTTGTACTGGCCTAAAATATAGTTGTTAGAATTAGTTAAAAAATAACAAAAAATAGTTTAATCATACTTCACGCCCTTGAGCTGAAGGGGCGTTACCCAAAGCACTAGGCTAAAATAAAAATAAATATGAGAAACTTTTAAAAAAAATCTCAATGTTTTATACTTCTCGAGCTGATGCTTCTCTGCCAGTAATCGAGGGGGTGCCCGATTTGCTTAGCTGAAAAATAATTTAAGTTTAAAACTAACTGGTTTATAGTTAACAAACAAACCTCTCTGGTGCTGGGCTCTCTAGTACTAGGCTGTTAAAGAAATTACAAAAGAGAATAAACGCTTTTAACAAATTATAAAACAACTCACCTCTTTTCCTAAACCTGAAGGGGCGTTTCCTAAAGAACTAGGCTCTCTGGCGCTTGGCTAAAAAAGTTTTTAGCGGAAAGTTAATCAAACTGTTTGAATTTTTTTACCTCTCTTCCTGGCGCTGAAACGCCACCGGCAGTCTTTGAAGGCTCACGACTCGAGGGCTGTTGGAAAATCAGTGAAATGAAGTTGAAAAAAGCTAACTAATGTACTTACCTCTTTTCCAATACCAGATGCACCAGACTTGCTTGGCTACAAAAATCAAATAACAATAAAAACGGGTAGACCAATTACAAAAACTTACTTCTCGTCCACTGGGTTCTTTGGTAACCAGCGAGGGTGCGCCAGATTTGCTGGGTTCTCTTGAGCTTGGCTGAAAGTTAAAAGAAGTCAAAATAATGCTTTGACCAGATATAAAAATTACTCACTTCTTTTCCTAATGCTGAGGGAGCGTTTCCTAAAGCACTCGGCTCTCTGGTGCTTGGCTGTTCATAAAAAGTAGTAGAATGAAATTGTGAAAAGCAAACAAATCAACTTACCTCTTTTCCTAAACCTGAAGGGGCGTTTCCTAAAACACTCGGCTCTCTGGCGCTTGGCTGTTCATAAAAAGTAGTTAAAAAAAGTTAATAAAATTATTTGAATATTTACCTCTCTTCCTGGTGCCGAAACTCCACCGGCAGTCTTTGAAGGCTCACGACTCGAAGGCTATTAATAAAATAAGTTAGTCAAAACAATTATTATCAGACCACTTCACAAACCTCTTTTCCAATTCCAGAAGCACCAGATTTGCTTGGCTACAAAATAAATAAAATAACAATAAAAACGAGTATACCAATTACAAAAACTTACTTCTCTTCCACTGGGCTCTTTGGTAACCAGCGAGGGTGCGCCAGATTTGCTGGGTTCTCTTGAGCTCGGCTGAAAATTAAAATAATCAAAATAATGCCTCGAACAGGTTTAAAAATTACTCACCTCTTTTCCTAAAGCTGAGGGAGCGTTTCCTAAAGCACTCGGCTCTCTGGTACTTGGCTGTTCATAAAAAGTAGTTATCAGAAAGTTAACTAGAACATTTGAATGCTCACCTCTCTTCCTGGCGCCGAAACTCCACCAGCAGTTTTTGAAGGCTCACGACTCGAGGGCTGTTGTAAAAATAAGTTAGATGAAGTTGAGAAAAGAAAATGAATAAACATACTTCTTTTCCAATACCAGATGCACCAGATTTGCTTGGCTAAAATATCAAACATAAATAAAAAGAGCTTGAAAAATCACAAAAATTTACTTCTCTTCCACTGGGCTCTTTGGTAACCAGTGAGGGAGCGCCAGATTTGCTGGGTTCTCTTGAGCTAGGCTAAAAGATTAAAGTCAGAATAATGCTTGAACCAGAATTTAAATAACTCACTTCTTTTCCTGGAGCTGAAGGGGCGTTACCCAAAGCACTCGGCTCTCTTGCACTTGGCTGTTCATAAAAAGTAGTTAGCAAAAAATTACTTAAATTATTTAAATATTTACCTCTCTTCCTGGCGCCGAAACTCCACCAGCAGTTTTTGAAGGCTCACGACTTGAGGGCTACAAAAAAAGTTCTTTAAAACTTGTAAATAGAAAACTGCTTCACAAACCTCTTTGCCAATACCAGACGCACCAGATTTGCTTGGCTACAAACAAAAAAAATAAAACACAAACAAGATAAAAATTATGAAAACAAACCTCTCTGCCACTGGGCTCTTTAGAAGCGAGAGAAGGGTCAGTTCCTCCTTTACTTGGTTCTCTTGTACTGGCCTAAAATATAGTTGTTAGGATTAGTTAAAAAATAACAAAAAATAGTTTAATCATACTTCACGCCCTTGAGCTGAAGGGGCGTTACCCAAAGCACTAGGCTAAAATAAAAATAAATATGAGAAACTTTAAAAAAAAATCTCAATGTTTTATACTTCTCGAGCTGATGCTTCTCTGCCGTAATCGAGGGGGTGCCCGATTTGCTTAGCTGAAAATAATTAAGTTAAAACTAACGTTTATAGTTAACAAACAAACCTCTCTGGTGCGGGCTCCTCTAGTACTGGCTGGTTAAAGAAATTACAAAAGAGAATAAACGCTTTTAACAAATTATAAAACACTCACCTCTTTTCCTAACCTGAGGGGCGTTTCCTAAAGCACTAGCTCTCTGGCGCTTGGCTAAAAAAGTTTTAGCAGAAAGTTAATCAAACTGTTTGAATTTTTTACCTCTCTTCCTGGCGCTGAAACGCACCGGCAGTCTTTGAAGGCTCACGACTCGAGGCGTTGTAAAAATCAGTGAAATGAAGTTGAAAAAGCTAACTAATGTACTTACCTCTTTTCCAAAACCAGATGCACAGACTTGCTTGGCTACAAAAATCAAATAACAATAAAACGGTAGACCAATTACAAAACTTACTTCTCGTACACTGGGTTCTTTGGTAACCAGCGAGGGTGCGCCAGATTTGCTGGGTTCTCTTGAGCTCGGCTGAAAGTTAAAAGAAGTCAAAATAATGCTTTAACCAGATATAAAAATTACTCACTTCTTTTCCTAATGCTGAGGGAGCGTTTCCTAAAGCACTCGGCTCTCTGGTGCTTGGCTACTCATAAAAAGTAGTAGAATGAAATTGTGAAAAGCAAACAAATCAACTTACCTCTTTTCCTAAACCTGAAGGGGCGTTTCCTAAAGCACTAGGCTCTCTGGCGCTTGGCTAAAAAAAGTTTTTAGTGAAAAGTTTTTCAAGCTGTTTGAATTTTTTTACCTCTCTTCCTGGTGCCGAAACTCCACCGGCAGTCTTTGAAGGCTCACGACTCGAGGGCTATTAATAAAATAAGTTAGTCAAAACAATTATTATCAGACCACTTCACAAACCTCTTTTCCGATTCCAGAAGCACCAGATTTGCTTGGCTACAAAATAAATAAAATAACAATAAAAACGAGTATACCACTTACAAAAACTTACTTCTCTTCCACTGGGTTCTTTGGTAACCAGCGAGGGTGCGCCAGATTTGCTGGGTTCTCTTGAGCTCGGCTGAAAATTAAAATAATCAAAATATTGAATCGAACAGGTTTAAAAATTACTCACCTCTTTTCCCAAAGCAGAAGGAGCGTTTCCCAAAGCACTAGGCTCTCTGGCGCTTGGCTATAGAAAAAAGTTTTTAGTGAAAAGTTTTTCAAGCTGTTTGAATTTTTTTACCTCTCTTCCTGGTGCCGAAACTCCACCGGCAGTCTTTGAAGGCTCACGACTCGAGGGCTGTTATAGATAAAAGTTAGTCAAAACTGGTAATTATTTGACTACTCCACAAACCTCTTTTCCAATACCAGAGGCCCCAGATTTGCTTGGTTCTCTTGAGCTAGGCTGAAAGTTTAAAAAAGTCAGAATAATGCTTTGACCAAATTTAAAAAAAGTTCACCTCTTTTCCTAAACCTGAAGGGGCGTTTCCCAAAGCACTAGGCTCTCTGGCGCTTGGCTATAGAAAAAAGTTTTTAGTGAAAAGTTAATCAAACTGTTTGAATATTTACCTCTCTTCCTGGTGCCGAAACTCCTCCAGCAGTCTTTGAAGGCTCACGACTCGAGGGCTGTTGTAAAAATAAGTTAGTCAAAATAATTATTATCGGACCACTTCACAAACCTCTTTTCCAATTCCAGAGGCACCTGACTTGCTTGGCTACAAAATCAAATAACAATTAAAACGTGTTGATCAATCACAAAAATTTACTTCTCTTCCACTGGGTTCTTTGGTAACCAGTGAGGGAGCGCCAGATTTGCTGGGCTCTCTGGTACTCGGCTGTTAAAAAAATTGCAAATTATAATTAACGTTTTGACCAGATTATAAAACAACTCACCTCTTTTCCGAAAGCAGAAGGGGCGTTTCCCAAAGCACTCGGCCCTCTGGCGCTTGGCTATAAAATAAAGTTTTTAGTAGAAAGTTAATCAAACTGTTTGAATATTTACCTCTCTTCCCGGCGCCGAAACTCCTCCAGCAGTCTTTGAAGGCTCCCGACTCGAAGGCTATTAATGAAATAAGTTAGTCAAAACCGTTTACTATTAGACTTTTCCACAAACCTCTTTTCCAATACCAGAGACACCAGATTTGCTGGGCTCTCTTGAGCTCGGCTGAAAGTTTAACGAAGTCAAAATAATGACTTGAACAGATTTAAAATTCACTCACTTCTTTTCCTAAAGCTGAGGGAGCGTTTCCCAAAGCACTCGGCTCTCTGGTGCTCGGCTGTTCATAAAAAGTAGTAGAATGTGAAATTGAGAAAAGTGAACAGATCAACTCACCTCTTTTCCTAAAGCAGAAGGAGCGTTTCCCAAAGCACTAGGCTCTCTGGCGCTTGGCTATAGAAAAAAGTTTTTAGTGAAAAGTTAATCAAACTGTTTGAATATTTACCTCTCTTCCTGGTGCCGAAACGCCACCTGCTGTCTTTGAAGGCTCACGACTCGAGGGCTGTTGTATAAAACAGTGAGATGAAGTTGAGAAAAACGAAGAAATCAACTTACCTCCTTTCCGATACCAGATGCACCAGATTTGCTTGGCTACAAGAAAAAAATTAAAAACACAAACAAATAAACAGCTCTTAAAACAAACCTCTCTGCCACTGGGCTCTTTTGAAGCGAGGGAAAGGTCAGCACCTCCTTTACTTGGCTCTCTGGCACTGGCCTAAAATTTAATTAGGATTAGTAACATTTAAACTATTGAAAATAGTTTTATCATACTTCACGCCCTTGAGCGGAGGGGGCGTTACCCAAAGCGCTCGGCTCTCTGGTGCTCGGCTGTTCATAAAAAATAGTAGGATGAAGTTGAGAAAAGAAAACCAATAAACTCACCTCTTTTCCTAAAGCAGAAGGGGCGTTTCCTAAAGCACTCGGCTCTCTGGCGCTTGGCTGTTCATAAAAATAGTTAGCAGAAAGTAAGTAAGAACGTTCGAATAATCACCTCTCTTCCTGGCGCCGAAATTCCACCAGCAGTCTTTGAAGGCTCACGACTCGAGGGCTGTTGTAATAATAATTAGGTTGGGAAACTGATAAAAAAAATTATACTCACTTCCTGTTTGATGCCTGAGGCACCACCGGTTTTTGAAGGGTCTCTACCACTTGCCTAGAAATTTTAAAACAAATGTTAAATGAAAAAGATGTTAAAAATTAAATTAAAACAAACTTCTCGTCCTGGGGCAGAGGGTGCTCCTCCCAAGGCGCTTGGCTAAAACAAACAAAAGCAAATTAAAAAATCTGGTTTGAAACGCTACTTAGGAAACAATACCTCTCGTGCTGAAGGTTCTTTCCCAATGGCTGAAGGGGCTCCAAATTTAGAGGGCTCCCTTGAAGAAGGTTCTTTACCAACCTTTGAATGCAAAGAGTAATTTTACAAATTTTTACAATCCTACCATTTAAAACTTACCATGTCAGGCGGTGCAAAGTAGTTCGATGGTTCTCTCTCTGCCTGCTTTCCAGTCTCCTTCGCCGGTGAGAGCGTCTTCATCGGCATCATCATCGGCCGTCCGCTCTGGTAGCCCCTTTCCGCCGGCGGATGCATCTTCATCGAGCGCTTGTCGTGCTCGCCCTCGTAGTCGTCCGGTCGGTAAGAGCTTGGCTTGTCCGGCTCCATCGGGTCGGAGGTGATGGCGTTGATGAGCGGTATGCGGCGCTCCTCCGGCTCGATCACCTTCGCCATGGTGCCCTCCAGTGGCCGCTTCCCGTCGATGCTCACCACCTTGATCAGCTTGGCCTTAGGGACAATCTGCGACTTGACAGTGATTCCCGAGGGCAGCTTAAGCTCACCCGGCCCTTTCGATATGCTCTTGGTCATCGAGGGCATCTGGCTTGGCTCACGGTTGCTCGGCTCACGGTTGCTCGGTTCACGGTTCCCTTCCATTATTTTGATCGGATCAAAATCGCTGGCTTCACTTAATCGGAGCCGTGTGCTGGGTTCGCGAGATGAAGGCTTGATTGGCAATGGATTGGTGGGTTAGTGAGTTTAACAAGCAAATAGTAAAACAACTTACATCTCGTAGAGGACCTTGCGATTGCTCTCTCCCTGTCGGTTCTCTACCCAAGGACGAATCCTCCAATTTACTTGTCTGCATTTGTGTGAAGCTAATTAGTAAACTTCTGCACTGCTGCTTCACTGAAAACACCGTACCTCAATGACGTCTGGTTCACTGCCGGTAAGAGATCGGAGAGAGGGCATTCTCTTGCTTGGCTGTAAAGTAATTGCGCAATGATATTAGTAAACTTTTGTTAGATTTATTATTGAAGACAGTACCTCACGGGCGCTGGGTTCTTTTCCGGTCTTAGAAGGTCCACCAGTTTTCGATGGTTCTCTGGCGCTAGGCTGAAAGTGCACAAATAATAAGTACTTGGCTCAAAGATAATGTTCGAAATCACTGCAAATAAAACGCTAATAGCACTTACTTCACGTCCGGTAAGAGAAGGCATCCCACTCTTTGAGCCCTCTCTGGCACTTGGCTGTTGAAAAAAATAAAGTTAAGGTCAAACTGAAAGGGTAATTTAAATGGTATTGTTTACCTCACGCCCAAAAGCAGACGGAGCTGCGCCCAAAGCACTTGGTTCACGACTCGAAGGCTAGATAGTTGATGATAAAGTGAAATTAAAGGTAAGCAAAATGACAAAAGTATTCGTTGATGTACGAACTTCACGCCCAGTAAGGGAAGGTCCACTACTTTTTGAAGGCTCTCTTGCGCTTGGCTGTAAGTAAAGAATTAATCAATCAAAAATGAAAAATTAAAAGAAATTATTCAAGAGAAAAACCGAATAACACACCTCTTTTCCCGCCATTGAGGAATCCAATTTACTGGGCATTCGACCACTTGGCTGTTGAAGCAAGAAAAGTCAAGGTCAGGTTTAAATTGAATGGGCAATCAAAAAGCATACCTCGCGCTGAGAAGTAGACGGAGCTGCGCCCAAGGCACTTGGTTCACGACTCGAAGGCTAGATGATGATTACGAAACAGTGAAATTAAAGGTAAGCAACTAAATGTTTTGTTGACGATGCACGAACCTCACGTCCCGGAGCTGATGCCTGGGCGCCCAATTTAGACATCTGTAATTAGTTCAAAGGTTATAAGGAGACATTCAAATGACTGATGCAGCTCTATTACCTCTCTAGCGCTTGGTTCACGCCCGGCGACCGAAGGAATCAGCTGACTAGGCTCGAGCATCGCCAGTCCGGAGGGCTCAGCGGGAAGATCGAGACCGCGCACAGAGAGCGGCATCTTCTCAGTGACAGGCATGCCCTGCAGTCCCTTGGCCTTGGCAGCGTCAAGGAGGAGGAACTTGAAGATGTTCCGACTGGTGGTGACGCGAGTCGAAGTGATGTCCTCGTGGGTGTGCTCCACTATGAGGCCGCTGTTGATGGCACCTCGGCGCACCGCTCGCTTGGCCTCGTCCATCTCGAAGACCTCGGTGATGCAGCGATCCGCCATACCAATTGACTGCTCAGTGAAGCCATGGTCTCGGTCCACATAGCCAACGGTTTTCGCCTCTTGCTTTATGGACCATTTCGGTTTTCGGGCTCTGTAAAAAGGTATTTAGATGGCAGAGCAGCAACAACAAAACAGACAACAAATCATCAGCTGTTCGTAAAACTGAAACATTGTGTCTCTGCTAGTGCAAAACACATCAGTAGCTGATCAAGTGGTTGAAGAAAGGACTGCTCTGGTTGAAGAGTGAAGGTAAACAGAAGAAGGAGAAATAGAACAATCAAACAAGAAAGAGAAGAAGATGCTGAAGTGAAATGAAAAGCGGAGGGGGGAACAACAACTGGCGAAAATCTAAACAACAACATCAGATTGTGAGCTGTCCACAGAGGTGGATGTACACGTAAGCGTAAGCACTACGAGGGACTTCACAGACTGCTGAGCTGTCACTGGCCAAGTGATGACGTAGACAACCAGGATTCACTGCAGTGATTCAGCACAAGGAACAACACAAAAAATGGATCACACTTACTTGAGATTGAGCTTGTCGAAGGTCTTGTTGCGGATGTCCGCCTGCTGCGAGGGAGGCATCATCGGGTGGTACTCGATCTCGATCGTCTTCACCGTGATGGGAATCGACTGCAGAGTGGCCGCCGTCTGCGTCTTCACCTGGAAGCCGGCGGGGCTCGGGCTGCCGCTGGTTGCCGAGGAGGCGGAGGTGGAGGCGGCGCCCGCCGTTTTGTAGCCCGACCAGCCCTTGAGGAGGAACTTGCTCTTGCGCTTGCCGAGCTTCGTGCTGCCGCTCTTCTGCTTCGCCTTGGAGTCCTTGCCCGACTTGCCCTCCAGGCGCTGCTTCTGGTACACATCCTTGGGGATGAACTTGTAGAGCTTCGGCGGAGGCTTCCCTTCACCACCGCTGCTGCTGCTACTGCTGCCGCCGCCAGTGCCACCCTTCTCGGATGACTTGGCCATCAGCGAGGCAGTGCTTGCTCAGGCACTGGCCTGGACTTGGACAGTTGCTGGTGGTGGTTGCTTGTGGTGGGGAAGGGATGAAGGGTAGAAGGAGGTAAAGGAAGTTGAGAAGGGTTGATGATGATCACTGATCAACCCGGTGAGATGAGACTTGAAGTGATGACGCAGCTCAGGGCAAGTTGTCTGCCTGGCTGGCTGGGAGAAAGTTGGGGAGAAGTGAAAAAGAAAGTGTGTGGGGGAGATGTGCAGCTTGTGAAAGCCCAAAAAATTGTGAGATTTCGCTTGCAGATGCGGCCGCTTTTATAGCCAACTAGTCGACGTGGTCAATTTTGAGCGACACGTACCCCAAATTGCTCTAAAATGATGACGCCAACAATGCTAGTTATGCAACGTGTGCAAAAATTTTTTGGATTTTTCTAGATTCTTTTGGATTCTTTCACCCAAGATTCAGGTAGTTGGACTACTGTAAGATTTTGTAGAGCAAAAGACAGAAGGAGGGCAGCAATCGAAGATGTTTCTGCAGGAAAAGAAGCACGGAAAAGGGGAAATATTGTTGGGATTAATGAGTTTGCTTTCATGAGGGGCGTTGTCGCTAGTCTGGCCACTTGTTCCTGTCCTGCACGTTCTTAAGATAGTGAAGTGCATCAGCATCACCCTCAGACAAAGCTGACAACCAGCTCCCAAACGTGCAGTAGTGATCACCAGCACCTGAACCCTGCACCTCATTTAGCCGTTGTGCACCTGAAGATCCAAACTAGGTCCTACTACTTCTTGATGATGGCAAACATGTTTGCTACATTTTGATGCCGTTTAAAATTGAAACTTCCTTGTTTCTAGGCGAGATTTGTGTGTGTTTGCGTTAAGGCGCGTCATCAGATAAGTCTATGAAAGTACTCCAGTGATGGTAATGATGTCGGCTGGACAGGCCACAACTATCACCATCAGCACCAACTAATATCACGCACAGCAGTAAAAGATGCACTGCAAAAAAAGACAACATCGTCAGCGGTGAAAGAAATGAAAACTGATTTCTCAACACAGCAAATCTGCCAAAACGTTTCAGGTTTTGGTGGATCTAGGTTTATTGAAGTTGAATGAATGAAACAAGTTGCTAAAAGGTACAAAAGGGCCGCATAAACTGAGGCCAAACGTCAACA
>JAMZRA010000126.1:0-10425 GCA_024499935.1 Tyrophagus putrescentiae
CTCGACTGGTACAGCTCAGTCACATCATTACAGTAATGAGCATGAAGGTAAACAATATCAGCCTATCCCTAAAAAAATGATTTTTCTCCCTCTCTCCGCACTGACTCTTTTTGCTCTAGAAAATACACCGTTGAAGATATTGAAAAACGGTTTTCACCAGTGCAACGAGATAAATGGCATCTTTCTAATGGTACCAAACTCGAGTTGATCAGATAACCGGAAGTGCCTTATCTGATCATAGTCACTTTTTAAAACAGCCATATTAAATACTAAATGAACTCTGATAAGATTTTTGATTACACCATTGAATTCCTCGCCTCTTAATTGGTCTGTGTCTAATTTGGTGTTTTTCAAAACCTTATGGTTTACCAGAAAACCCAAAAAGTTTGGAACGTTTTCTGTTGCTATGCGCCGCTGGCTTTTGTTGCTAGGCGCGCGCATCGTTATCGCGGCAGCAGCAGTGCTGGCTCACACTTTAAGCGCTCGCTGCCGCCGTTTTCGGCCTGGGCTGCAGTGCAGTCAGAAAGCACAGGCTGTAGGGGGGAGAAAGCACAGCCCAGGGCGGGGGGCTCTAGACAGCTGTTTGCCGCAGATTTAGATAGACGATTTTAAAAACAAAACAAACTTTAATCTCATTTTTGATTACACTATTAGATTCCTAATTACTTAATTGCTCTACTTCTATTTGGGTGTTTCTCAAAACCTTATGGTTAACTAGAAAACCCAAAAAGTTTGGAACGTTGTCTTTTGTTTTGGCTTATATTGCGCCGCTTTGTCAGTTGTGCGCAAGCGCGTATCGCTATCTCAGCAGCTGCAGCTCTGGATAAAGTTGTGCGCTCTCGCTGCCGTTCTCGCTGCTATCGCTGCCGCCGCTCTCGTCCTGGGCTGTCGGGGGAGCACAGTTGTTGCGGGGGCAGCAGTGCACAACTCAGGGCGGCGAGGTCTGACGTGACTTGGCCGTTGTCAACGACCGACGACGAGGGTCTCGCGAGCGCAGCGAGCGAGGCCCGAGGAGGAGGGCGTTGACAACGGCCAAGTCACTTCAGGGTGAGCCGCTGGCCCAGACATCAATGTTTGTTAGCGGTGCACAGATAAAAACGGCGAGGTCTGGCGTCACTTGGCTCACCAAAAACGCACGCCGACGAGGGCCTCGCGAGCGGAGCGAGCGAGGTCCGAGGCGGCGGGCGTTTTTGGTGAGCCAAGTGACGCCAGGGTGAGCCGTTGCTTAACTGATTCAATTTAACCAAGTTTTAGATTTAGAAAAAAATAAGTGAGAGCACAACTGTGTAAAAAAGTAGCAGAGCACAGCCTAAAGCGGCGAGGTCTAACGACACTTGGGCACTGTGAACGTCCACCGACTCGGGTCTCGCGAGCGGAGCGAGTGGGGCCCGAGTCGGCGGCCAGCCAAGTGTCGTCCACGTTTAGCGTCGCTGCCGCCTTTTCGGCATGCTGCAGTGCAGTGAAAGCACAGCTGTAGGGGGGAGAAGCAGCGGCGGGCTCAGACGCCTTGCTAGATTTAGATAGACGATTTTAAAAACAAAACAATAATCCATTTGATTAACTATAATCCTAATTGATTAATGCTCTATTCAATTGGTTTCTCAAAACCTATGTTAACTAAAAACCCCAAAAATTTGGAACGTGTCTTTTGTTTGGCTATATTGCCGCTTTCAGATAGTCCAAAGCGCGTATCGCTATCTCAGCAGTGCAGCGATAAGTTGTGCCTCTCGCGCCGTTCCGCTGCTATCGCTGCCGCGCTCTTCTGGTGCTTGGGGAGCACAAGATTGTGCGGGGGCATTGTGCACACTCGGGGCGAGGTTGACGGACTGGCCTTGTCAACGACCGACGCGAGGGTCCGCGAGCGCAGCGAGCGAGGCCAGAGGAGGAGCTGACAACGGCCAAGTCACTTCAGGTGAGTGCTCGCTTGGTCCCAGACATCTACTGTGCACGTTGTATGCGGTGCACTATGATAAAACGGTTCGAAGGTCTGGCGTCCTTGGCTCACCATAAATCCACGCCTGACGTAGGGCCCTCGTCTAGTCGGAGCGAGCGAGTCCGAGGCGGCGGGCGTTTTTTGGTGAGCCAAGTGACGCCAGGGTGAGCGTTGCTTAACTGATTCAATTTAACCAAGTTTTAGATTTAGAAAAAAATTAAGTGAGAGCACAACTGTGTAAAAAGTAGCGAGCACAGCCTAAAGCGGCGAGTCTAACGACACTTGGGCACTGTGGAACGTCCCCGACTCGGGTCTCGCGAGCGGAGCGAGGGGGCCGAGTCGGTGGGCGTTCACAGTGCCCAAGTGTCGTCAGGGTGAGCCGCTGGCCAAACTTTTAAGAAATGTTAGCGGTGCACAGTTAAGAAGAGTGAGCGAAGCGAGCTCGACTGAGCCCTGTTTTTCTCGTCCCCTCTCTTCTCTCTTTTTTCTCTTCTCCCCCTCTCTCTTCTCTCTCTCTTTTTTGGGGGGGAGGTTGCAAAAGTCAACAGTCGGGTTCAGCTTTACCGGAAAGGGACGGCAGGAATGGAGCCAAAAAGGAACATACAAGTGTTTTTTTCCATAGATTCTCTCTCTCTATCTCTCTCTTTCTCTTTTTGCAGCTAATTCGTTTTTTGCGACACCTCAGGCTGATGTGATATTTTGAGGGCTTTGAGTACACAACAACCAAAGCCAAATGTACAAGTACATACATTTTTTTGGGTGGTCACAACTTATGTCTCTCAATGAAAAGAGGCAAAAATAGAAGGAGGAGGAAAAAGTGGACGGAAACGAAAACGGAAAGCAAACTTTCACGTTTACATTGAGGTTAACTTTTACACCTGTACTAGTACTTTTGCTAGCCCAATTTGTACTGGTCATGAGAAAACAACCGAAACTACCCACCAACACCAGCCCTCGTTTGGCTGCACTCATTAATAAAAAAAACCTAGAAGTGGCAGTACACTACTGTGGCAAGAGCTGTAATGCTATTTTTCGCCTGCTATTCATTTGATTTTGAATTCACCTGTTTTAAAAAAGGAAAAACCCCAGAAAAGCAGCCCTGCAGTAAAATTAGCTAGTTACACTTGCATATAATTAATCTAAAAACAAACTATCCCTTTTTGGAGTCACTTTTTGCTTACACACTGGAGCGGGGCAGATTTCCAAGAATAGACTCAAGTAGAGTTACTAAACTCGGAAGGACACACCTTTCCTGTGTTTTTGGCCTTTCACTTTATTAAAAGCGCCGCTGCACTGCTTCACCCTGCTTAGTGTCACTCAAAACTGTGTGCGCGCAAAAAAAATTACCCAAATATTACACAGGTTATTACACCTTAACAACAGCAGTGTGGCAAAAAGAGTGTTGCCACTCAAATATTGAGGCAGAAACCTAATCATACTGCTTCACTAGGTTTTTTTCAAGGGATTGAAAAAGGTACAAAAGCAAACAAGGGCAAAGAAAAATGGAAGACAATTTAATGCTGCTGAGGTTGGGGGTTGCAACCGTACAAACAAGTAAATTGCGACACTTTTTTCTGTCTACGTTTGAACCGCTTTGCACGAAGAGTCGAAATAGTCGTTGTACAGTGCACATCGTACAGAAATTATTGTGAATATTTAAATTATAAATTGTGTGTTTCTTACGTTTTTCAACTGACATCTTTTGAGTTGTGAATCAAGAATGAGCCAAGGAGGCGGCGAGTCTCCGGATGGCTGCATGGAGGAAGCTGATAGAGAGTTCAAGCAAGCATCTGACGTTCTTGTCAAGCTTACTGGTACTCGAGGCGCCCTCCAGAAAGTCACTCTGGACGACCTAAATGTGCTCAAGAGAGTTACCAAAGGATTACACGCACGAGTCGGAAGTGCTCATCAAACCATCCATCAACTTAATGACATGAATCTTAAGCTCAAGGGTGAGATTGAGAAGATGAAAAAAGAGATGGAAAACATCAAAAGTAAACAAACGGCATCATACGCAGCAGCAGCAGCGGCTGGCATACCAGACATTCCTTCGCGTGACGTCACCAAAACACCGAAACATCGAGATCCGCACTGCGTGATAAAAGTGATTCCAAAACATGACCCAATTACTGGACAACTAAGAACGGCCTCGTCAGTAGCAACAAAGAAGGCTCTGGGCCATAAGCTTTTGGGCAGTGGAGTGGGCGTTACTGCACTATGGATGACAAATAACAAAGGAGTTAGCGTCAGTTGCCGCACCCGTGAAGAGGCTGATAAGCTGATTGGCGTTGTGAATCAACAGATGGCGCATGACTTTGTTGCAGAGAAACAAAAGCCGAAAAATCCAGTTGTTACGATTTTGCTGACAAGCGAGGAGTACGCTGAAAAGGAATCATTTCCAAGGCTACTGGAAGATATTCTTGATAAGAACAAATTCTTCACAAATACTGACGAGAATCCGTTGAAGATTGTACATGGATATATTACTAAACAAGGGAATTCAATTGTGGTACTCGAGATGGGCGCAAGGAACTTTCAGCAGCTGAAGCTTGCTGGAAACAGATTGTTTGCGGGAATCGACTATTGCCGTGCAAGAGAGAGGGATCCTGTGTCTCAATGCTTTAATTGCCAACGATTTGGACACAAAGCTTCATCAAAAGGAACTCTGACCTGCCGTTTTGAGATAAATGGCAAGCAAGCTAAGAGATGCGCTCGCTGCGGAGGTGATCATCAAGTTGGTGTTGGTGATAAAAGATGCACTGCACCGATGTGCTGCTCGAACTGCAAAGAACATAACGTGTTTATGAAAGGCCGCACGGCTTTTCCAACGGATCATGAAGCAAATGACCAGAAGTGCCCTGTTCGCCTTAAAGCTGAACGCAGGGCAAGAGAGATGATCGATTATGGGACAATGTGACTTCAACAACTCATCATTTCTGACAGTGGAATTGACTTATGTGCTATATTGGAACTTTCTGACTAGACTTCAAAAAGGGTGGTTTGTGGAGCGCAACTGTAGGCTAAATGCCTAATGCTCCTGAAGAAAGTTTTTCTTCCTCCTCTCTTTGAGACGAGTGATCTGACCTTGATGAAGTGTAATCAGAAAGATTTTTCGACTCTTGAAGAACTAATGTTGATTGTATGTATTTGTTGTAAAGATTTTAGATTGTTGATGTTCTTTTGATTCAACGTAGATTATTTTTGTATTTTTGTATTGAAATCCGTATACCGCTGCAAAGCTCAACAAGAGATCGCAGTGGTTTTTATTATAATAAAGCTTTTGTTTTGAAAAAAAAAAAAAAAAAAAAAAAAAAACCGCTTTGCACGATTGACAGCGGTGGCGGCGGGGACTACTTTTTAAAATAAGAGCTTACAGCTGTTTGACAGGTGGTAGGCATTCAAAAGAGGGAAAGAGAGAGAGAGAGAGAGAGAGAGAGAGAGAGAGAAAGAAAGAGAAAAAATGTAAAAGAGTTTCGCTTTCGAATTTGAAAACCGCATTCAAATTGTTAAACTCACTTACTCAAGAGCAGTTGGATGTGTGACATTTTAACCCTACTTTTTCTCTTTTTTTTCTTTCGCTTTCAGTCAACGTCAAACAACGATGCTGGTAACCTTTAGAATTGGCCCGCGCACAATTTTATATCCTCTCCGTGTCTGTGTCTGTCTTTGTCTGTGTCGGTGTTTGCACACACCGGCAAATATTGTCAAACACACACACACACACTCGCACAGACAAACTTCGGAATTTGCCGACTTTGTGGTATTAGTAATAGTGAAAGGGAAGAGAAGAAAAAAGAGAGTAAAGCAAGCAACGACGGATGCCAATTGTGACGCGCACTCTTTTCCTTTCACCTTTTCACTTTTCTATTTTTTAAAAAAGCAATTTTTTTTGTATTTTTTGTCTGTGTGTTTGGCTAAAAACCAGTTGACTAGTTGGGTACTTCTGCTACTGAATTAGAGGATAGTGGCAGAACACAAAAAGTAAATGAAAAATGAGTAAAAAGGGAAAAAATATTTAGCAAGAACAAGTCACTTAAAGCAAGTCGCCACAATGCGGGGCCCAAAGTTACCGCAGCAACAGCTAATTTAATTGAATGGAAATTAGCCACCATTTTTTCCAGTGCAAAGTGGTGCATCAGCAAAAAGCTGCTGTCATCATCTTGTCAGCTCCTCGTCCTTTTCTCTCTGTCTTCTTCATCATTTAAAACGACAAATTTGAGCGGCAACCTTTTGGCTAATAACATTATTATTATTATGCTTACCATTATTGGTTTTGCAAATGTGTGGCGGTACAGTACCGCCACCAAGCGGCGAACTGTGAGGCCGCTGCGCGTGCAAGAACGTCAGCCCAACGTCACCTCGCACATGCCACGCTCGCCCCGCTGCTAGCACCCTGACTCGGCAGTTTTGGCGCAAAGCCGGCTTCGAGAAGGGCCAGCGGAGCGGTACATAAGGAGACGGCTGCCTTTCAGTCGTCGGGTTGAGATCACGTTGATCACCACCACGCCGGTCAGTGCCTTTCTGTGCCTACCGAGCCCACGACCCCACTTCTCACTTGTGTTATTCCCCCCTCTCTTCTTCTTACCCTTCTTCTCCTTCAAGTTCTTTATTAAAAACAATTATACCATCACCAACAGCATCATTTTGGGACCCCAAGCGCCCACTCACTCTCTCTCTCCCTCCTTTCACCCCCAGCCGGCCCGATTCCGATAATCCGGCCTGCTGCCCGGAGCATTCAAGGCACCCGCAAGTGTGCTCCCGAGGTCGGTCTAGTCAGAAAGACCGGCGGTCGTGCTGCACCGATCACCCCAGAGTGGTCGTGCCACGACATTTTAGTGTCAGGCAGATGTGATCTGTCGAGAAGACGCCATCAACAACCGCCTCCAAGTCCGTGGCCACCTCTTCCTCGCCTCATCACCCCGGCTTCTCCCTTCCCATCGGTCGCACCCGACTCCGCTGATGGTCGAAACGCGCTCCGGACTCAACACCAGCGCCCCATCCAGCTCCGAATCGGGCACCATGCCGAAGGAGGCCACCCCGTCTCCACTGTCTCCGTCAACACGGACAGTGGAGTCAGCTACAGGCGAGCGCGAAGAGCTACGAAAACGGATCCAGAAGCTCTCAAAGATGGCATCGCTTCATCGACCGATCGACATGTCCGTACAAGATTGCGACCTCCTCGGGGATGCTCTCCTCGAACTCGACGAGTTTCTGGAGGACGAGGAGCAGTCCGCCCACTACAACATGCTGGGCAGTCTCCGGGACTACCTGGTCCAGCGAGATCAGGCGGCGTCAGCCGCAGCCATTGCCGCCATTTGCCCTCAGGCCACTCCAAGCACAGTGTCCTCCTCTGCAGCCGGCCCGCACCCGCCGTTGCACAGCACCTTCATGCCTCCAGGCTACGGGTGGCCGCTGCTCGGATCACTGGCATCATCATTGTCAACCGCGGCCAGCAGCACCACAACAACATCAGCTGCTGGCGCGCCACGCCTCAGCAATGTGTTCTCCAACACCGGCGTGTTCAACCAGACGCCGCTGCTGGGGACCACTCTTCCGATGCCCCCGCAGTTCACCAGCCAGCCTGCTTTCTCCGGTCAGTTAACCGGCCAGTCGGGTCTCTCTGGTTTCTCCATGCGACGCTTCCCCACCACCGTGAAGAAGGACGACATTCCGCGCTTCGACGGTCGTCCGTCCAGCTGGTCTCGCTTTAAGGAGCGTTTCATCTCGGTGGTCGGGGAGAACCCGAACCTCAAGGAGATCGATAAACTGGATCACCTTGCGACCGCGATTCCCAGCAACGCCAAAACGGTCCTCTCCTTCGCCAACTGGGACCAGGCTCTCACCGACCTGGAGCTGGAGTATGCCGACCCTGACGAGGTCATCAACGACTTGCTCCACCTCGCCAGCGACGTGAAGCCGTTGGGAGCGCAGGCCCGAGGAACAGAGTGGAAAGCTTTCCGGGAGGAGGTCAAGAACATCATCCGCCTCTCGGAACACCACGACGCGACGCTGCAGCGGTCGCTGCACACCACGCTCGCCCTCAAGCTAGGCGAGCACCGGATGGAATACATCCGCCAGTTCGGCGGCAAAACCCTCGCCCAGCTGAACGCCTACGTTGGCAAGGAGTTGGAGGCCTACCGCATCGCCGAGCACCACGAAGCTACGGCTTGGGCCTCTGCCTCTTTGCCGGTCTCTTTATCCACCGCCGGGCGCACTGGGACACCTGAGCCTACGCCAAATCAGGTGCATCCGGTCGGCGCTCCGGCCCGTCAAATGAGTCCCTGCTTCTTCTGCGACGGTGATCACTTCCGTCGGGAATGCCCGTTGGACCGGCAGCAGCGCACTGATGGCCTGCATGCCCGCAACCGATGCGTTCGTTGCCTGGCAAAGCTCTCCAACCCGGCTCACCCGACAGCTTGCCAAGAAGTCTGCCGTCGGTGCTGCACCAACGCACTTCACAGCTTGATTTGCGGATGCCCGACCTCGTGGACAACTTCAGTGGAAAGCAGGACCCACCCGACATCACCACCAGCGGCACCGACGCCAATTCCGGAGCCGCCGGTCCACACCAGTCGCACCATCGCACATGTGAGCACTGGGAAACCCTCCAACAGAAACACCGGCTGCAGCTACATGGAGCCTGAAGAGGACTCCTTTTCGGACGGCGACCTGACCCGTTTGTTTGGCGTCTACCACGTCAGCGGGACGGCCTTCGAAGAGCCCTTCCTCTCCTCCTTAGCCGCACAGCCCATCGAGCCGACCACCTATCGGGATCTCTGCCAGGACCGGCCGACGGTCCTCAGAAACCTCCCCTCCTACGACCCGGACACCAACCGTTCCCCGGCTGGTCCTCCGTGGCCCGCGAGTCAACGGCCAGCCGCCACAGAGGCCTCCCATGCCCTCGGACTACAACGCCTCAAGTCTGAGGGCTCAGGCCTCAAGGCCCGCTGGCAACCCGCTGACAGGCGAATCCAGGCGTCCACCTCACCAGCCCAGTGGTACTTCATCCCTGGCAAAGTCAACCCAGCAGATCTGACCTCTCAAGGAGCCCTGATTCGCCGCCTCAGCTCAAGTGATCTGTGGGCCTATGGCCCTTCCTTGGAGGACATCAGCGGCGCCCAACAGCCGACGGCCTTGCCGAGTTGCGAGCCGCCGCTGGTGAACTCTATCAGCCTATCAGCGCTAGACGACTACGCGCAGGCGCTGATCGACAACAACAACTACAGCCGACTGCGATCGGCTCTGTCTGTGCTCCACCAGCTGGCAGACAGAAAGATGCACGTCCTCCGCGCCTACCAGCAGCATTACGGCCCGGACGTCGATCTCGCCCTGCTCACCGGCATCCTCCTCTGGCGGCTGATCCAGAAGGCCACACTGCTGCCAGAGCTGCAGTCCATCCGTTCAGGACTGCCGATGCCTCCATCATCTCCACCAGTCAAGGTGCCCCTCGCTCTGGACCGCTGCAGCCTGTCTGTTTACCTTCCTGGCTGCAGCCGCGCCATAAGTCAAGTGGTGGCGACCGGCCTACGCCGCCGTCGCCTACGCATCGCAAAACCCTACTCAGCCCCGATGGCCCCACTTCCAGAGGATCGCGTCAACCGCTCCGCCGGCGGCACCGTCCTCCCCACTGGTCACCTCCTGCTCGGACGCCGCCTACAGAGCCCCGCTCCCGTCAAGCGCCTGTTGGCCCCCGAGGAGGACACCCTGCTAGAGTACTCCCGTTTCCAAAGCATAGAGGGCATTCCCCGCTACGTCTGGGAACGCGGGCGGATCTACCAACTCCCTCACGGCAAGGGCAACCACATTCGAGCCTTGCCAATCGAACTCCTCTCCGGCGGCACCGGACCTCGCAAGAGCCAGCGGGTGTACCCATCGGAACACCCGACCTACCTTTCCCCCGGGGAGGATGTGGCGGTACAGTACCGCCACCAAGCGGCGAACTGTGAGGCCGCTGCGCGTGCAAGAACGTCAGCCCAACGTCACCTCGCACATGCCACGCTCGCCCCGCTGCTAGCACCCTGACTCGGCAGTTTTGGCGCAAAGCCGGCTTCGAGAAGGGCCAGCGGAGCGGTACATAAGGAGACGGCTGCCTTTCAGTCGTCGGGTTGAGATCACGTTGATCACCACCACGCCGGTCAGTGCCTTTCTGTGCCTACCGAGCCCACGACCCCACTTCTCACTTGTGTTATTCCCCCCTCTCTTCTTCTTACCCTTCTTCTCCTTCAAGTTCTTTATTAAAAACATTATACCATCACCAACAGCATCATTTTGGGACCCCAAGCGCCCACTCACTCTCTCTCTCCCTCCTTTCACCCCCAGCCGGCCCGATTCCGATAATCGGCCTGCTGCCCGGAGCATTCAAGGCACCCGCAAGTGTGCTCCCGAGGTCGGTCTAGTCAGAAAGACCGGCGGTCGTGCTGCACCGATCACCCCAGAGTGGTCGTGCCACGACAAATGCATTTTAGTTGATTGAATTTTACTTTTTTCCCTTT